>JAESUZ010000134.1:137500-145000 GCA_017311185.1 Proteles cristata cristata
CTCCCTCCCTCCCTCCCTCCCTCCCTTCCCTTCCTTCCCTTCCTTCCTTCCTGAGAGAGCAAGCAGGGGAGGGTCAGAGGCTCGAACCCACGAACCGCGAGATCATGACCTAAGGAAAAGTCGGATGCTTAACCGACTAAGCCACCCAGGCGCCCCAAACACTTCTTAAAAATTTTCCAGGCTGTCTTTTCTGACAACCCACTTATCCTGCACTCCATAACCCTTTCTTCTCTCCTATTCTCCCTCTTTCTCTGTCCTTTTGATATTTTTATCTCCCCTAGAGAGAGAACCCTATAGCCTCCATTCTGGTTCAGATCATCCAAGATTCCCTTTGATTCATTTGTTTCCTGGTTACTCTAAAAGTTTCTAGATTTTCTCACATTCCCAGCTTCTTGGCTCCTACCTAATCACCTGCACATTTCCCTCTACTGGAATGTCTCCATTTCCAGTCAGAGGCAACTGGATCTTCTTTTCTGGGAGATAGGCAGTGTATCTGGAAACAGTTTGCTTCATGCTAGTGTTTCTACTTCTGAAATTAAATTTGTATAGAAGCTGTATTTGGGCATCTAAAAGATTTAATACCTAATGTTATATCATAGATAAGATTTATAGTGTTTGTTGTTTTTACCTTCCTAATTTATTGATATGTGACCATGACATGTGAAAATAGCCTTGAAATATCTTTCTGTTCTACAATCACATACATGCTTAATAAAAGCTGACATTCTTTTATCATCTTTTATCATCTGCCTAGCATGAAACTCAATAATTTAAAAATATTTAAAAATAATGTTTAGTTGAAGAAATCCCCCAGTCTCCTTTGAACACTTATAAAAAATCTCAAAAACAGTGTTATTAAAACTTTCCTACTAAAACCTGACCTAATACTCACTGTGCCCATTTTCCCTCATGAGAACAGAATATTCATAATGTAATGTAACCATTTACTTCTATTAAACATTCAGCTTTCTTTTGAGTATGATATATTCTTTTCTTAAAAGACTTTTTAGTTATACCCTTATTAATTTGTGTTGCTTTTGGTAATCTGCCAGTGTAACTTCCAAATAATAAAGATGCTTTAAGTTAAAAGCACGTTAGAGGTTTTTTAGAATTTTTTTTAGAGTTTTTTAGTTTTAGAGTTTTTAGTTTTAGAGTTTTTTAGAGTTTTTTTTAGAATTGTCAATAGCATTATTTTAATAATAAAGGCAAAGAAACTGAGAAATAGAGAAGTCCGATGGTTGCCAAAGGTTATTACAGGTGGAAACTGATAGAGTTGGAATTCATATTAGTCTGTCTGGGTGAAAAGGTCATATTCTTTCCTCATTTCAAATCAATTGGATAAGAAAAGAGAGATGATAACATGTGAAATTAACATCGGATCCTTACATGTTGATGACTTCAGTTATGAGTAAGATCTACGGTTGCTCTAGAGGAACACAGGGAGGGTTAAAGTGACTTAAAAAGACTTCATGAAGGAGATGAGAATTGAGTTCTGTTTTGAAGGAAAGTGGAATAAAGACACATACAGAGAAAGTTGAAATTTATGAGAAGGAATTGGTACAAAGGCATGCAAATACAAACAGGCTGACCCAGAGGGAAGGTGTTGTCTCAGGGACTGAGGGCCCCAAACCTTACAAATTCATCAGAGATCAGAACTTATCTCCTTCACATTCATTTATGGGAGGTGGGGAAGGGTCTAGGTGAGAGAATGTCAATCTACTTTTATTGGAAGAAACCTGGCTTGCAAATGCCTTAAATAATGCATGCTATACTCCACTCCAGAGCCTGGTAGGCCTCAGAGGATCCTCCTCACAAAATCTTACATGAGGGCTGAGAATTCTCAGGAGGCATGGCAGTTGCTCAGGTACATTTAAGAAAGACAATGCAAGCCATTTTCGTGTTGACATTGAGTTTCCATGCTTGCCAGATTATAATGCACAGGTTTAATCAGTGCTCTTACAGATTCCGGAACTGACCGCAGCAACTTGTCATTTAAGTGACCTATGAAAATGACCTTGGTTATTTTGTTAAGCAAGAGAAAATTGTTGTTCCCTTTCGTATTCTTTTTTACCTTTAACCTGTGACTAGTTTTTTTGTATCGATGGGTTGTCTGGACTGACTTTGGTTCCATTATAGGACTCTGCCTCTTGGATTGTTCACTTTAATCACATATTACAGAAGAGCAGTGCTCTGCCCCAGAACTTGTCTGAGACTACTAGGACATTGCACTCCAGGACAAGGTTAGTGACCAAGACTCCTACTAGTCAAGGAGAGGGCATTGGAATGGACAAAAATGAATAAAGTGAATTCAGTTGAGCTTGATCTTGAAATGTTGGAAATTGCCTCAGTCTGTCTGAGTGACCATGGTATTGACCAATCATTACAGTGGAGGGATGTAAACATTCAGAGATATACTTCTCAAACTATTTGTCATAAACAGCCAGCTTTTTTTAAAACCTCAGTTGCAGATCAATACTTTTGTAAAATGAAATAAGCATGAATTACTCTTAATTCTGACCAGTGACAATTTGTGGACAATATGTTGACAGACGTACAAAGGGCACCCAAGTGAGCCTTCAGAAGTACTCAGGTTAAGTGAATTCAGGAAATAAACATAAACAAGAAATGGATATAGAGGACAGGTTAAGTGAATTCAGGAAGCATAAAAAAGAAATGGATGTAGGGGAACAGTCATAATCATATTGAAGAGACCAGTTGGTAAAAGATCTTCAGATACAAAGATATATATAGTTTTTGAAAATTCAGAAGAGAAGTCCTGGAGAGGAGGAAAAATGAAAGGGCCATGGCTTCACCAGTGAGAAGATATTACATTCTTAAATCAACACATTCTTAAATCTCTACTATGAGCTGTGTGGAACATATCCGTTATCCAGGGGTCTTCTGTTAGAGGAATCACAGAGAAAGGAATCTTCTCTTGAGGTTGATGATTTCCTGAAAGGTATTTCTGGAGGGCAAATTTTACCTGATATTTTTCCTCCAAAATTTGGCTTACTGTAGGACCTACGGGGAGTATCCAGAAACTGAGGACTCCTAGAACCCAAGAACCATTCCAAGTACTGTTAACACTATAATAGGTCCAAATTATTTTGACATGGATACATTCATTTGTTGATTCATATTTTGACATCTTTAAACTTCAGAATGAGGAATATCTTGGAGATCTTAAAATTAGAAGGGACTTCCCAAGGTGGCCTATAATTTTCCTTTGGGAGTTGAGTGGGAACCAGGCAATTCTATAAAGTATAATAAATCAAAATATAGCTTAGGCCACTGTGTTATTCTCTGAATACAAATTAGGCTGCTGTAAGTCACATTCTCTTATTTCATAATAGAACAACCTGCTGTTGATAAATGTGTTAGCATTACATTCTGAGCAAAACATGAGGAGAGGGGTTGCAAAGTTGCATTGGTACATGAAGCAGAGATACAGAGCTGAAGTGACAGACTTTACCAGAAGCGTTTAAAAAGGGCCTTCTGGTAAAATTTACCATGATATTTTCAGATAAACTGTGCATCCAGGACACATGGATAATGACAAGATTGTGAACATCATCTCTGAATATGAAAGGCATGATAGATATATGCTCATCTATCAAAGAGCAGTTCATTTTAAAATAAGCCATATTTCTCCCGTAGTTGCAGGGTAAGAGAAAATAGTTTGTAAAGGGAATGAAGATGTTGATCTCTGACAGTCGATCTTTTCAGTATAAGTGAAAACACCAAGTGCAGCAGCAGTAGTGACAAACTTACCAATTTCCCTTTTATTTGAAGGGTTCCTTGGACATTTAAAATGATTTTACCATAGGATAAATGTACTAGGCTGTCAATTTCATCTTCGGATCCCTAGTCAGGGGTGGGTAGCCCCTTCTTGAGGAGTCAGTAATCATTTCAAATGCAGAGAATCTAGTGCCTTTGGGGTAGATAAAGACTGCTCTTCTGTGAATATGTTGTCTTCCCAATCATCCACTGTTTTATTCCTCTCCTATCACTTCCTACAAACCTCCTGAAAACATCACCCCCTTAACCTCACAAAAATATTACTCTGATGTTGGAAGCTAAGTTCATCATTGGTTTGTAAGCCTAGAACTAAGGGAGGTATTACTGCTTTTCTTTATAAGTCTAGCTCTTTTTGTGCATTTTCTTTATAAACTGTGACGAAACCATAAGGTGTCTTATAGCATGTCATAAACTATGTTATATTTCAAGGAGGATGCACAGTTTTGGTTATTCTGACCATTTTTTTATTTACACAGCAGGGCAAGCATGGTGAGTAGCTCTGATTTCCTAAATGGGAGTGTAGAGAGAGCTATTACAGTTTTTGGAATGTGTTATCTTATTTTCAAAGTAAAATTGTTGTAGCGTGTTTGAATCTGAAATGCAACAATTTAGTATAACCAAATGAGTTTAGAACATAAACATGAAAATATTCCTAGAATTGTTGCAAAATTGGCATTTCTGGGTTTTTTTTGGCTTTGAAATAAAGCTTATTAAGTTTATAGTAAAAATACAGTAACTGGTAGGAAATCTAGTTAGCTTTAATAAATGGAAACAATTTGTCCCTGATGGAAAATTTTTTTCTATTTTTGCTACTGCTACCCTCCTGTTTTTAGGTCTGTATTCTAACCAGACATTTTATGTGGGCTTTTTTTGGGAAAGATTAGATACTTGATGTTAATTTTTGTTTGAAGTAGTGAAGGCTTTGCTAGAAAACTGTGAGTTCAAAATGTGACATTTATTATAGAATTATGCGTCCTTACTGAGGAATGTTGAATATAAATAAGTGTTAATGAGTGTCCTGGGTATCCTGTAAAGAATAATTCATTCCCACTCAAAAGGTGAGAAAACTTGGGAGCAAGGTGTGATAAACTATACCAGATGAACATTCTAGACTTATGAAATGACAATAGTATGAGCACAATAATATATCTTTGAGAGAGAAGTGTAATTTTCCCAAGACTGGAATAATCAGTTTGCTCCTAAGTAGAGACATTTGTGTGATTAAATTATGAATATAAATTTAAGAGTGCTTGTAGTTTTCAATGAAGTTCTGTATGATATGTTCCCCAAATGTGAAATTCTTTTGATATATGGGTAAATAGTAATCTTTGAAAGTGGCTAAATAAGTGTTGAATGCTCAGGATTGTTTTTCCTAACCATTTATCCTGACAGACTTAAAAAAATTTTTTTTTAAATTTATTTTTGAGAGAGAGACAGCATGAGCAGGAGATCAGAGAAAAAGGAACTGACAGAGACTTTTGACGCACAGTGTGTGTGTGCACACACACATCACACACACCCTCAGGGAGATTGCTTTTTAGTTTCTGTAAATTATACTTGTGGCGATGTTTATGCAAGTAGTTATTCTTGTTAGTGTATTCAGCTGTTGCTTTGGATTATAAAGAAAATAGTACACAGCAGGAACAATCAGAGCAAGTCATCAATTTTCTTTACTTGATGAAAATATCTGAGTGAAAGCCTTGGACATGATATGTTTAAGTAAAAAAATTAAGTTTAAAATGGAATGTAGTCCAGAGGTGAGCATAAAGTAACATCTGGAGTAAATGGGTATTTTGACACGAATGGAAAGTTGTCTATCTGCCATGTCACCAACACCTAATGTATAAGATATTTTCAGAGGTAGGAGTGTCTGGGTGGCTCATTTGGTTAAGTGACTGAGTCTTGGTTTTGGCTCATGATCTCACGGTTCTCATGAGATGGTACCCTGCATCAGGCTTTGCTCTGACCAGTGCAGAGCCTGCTTGGGATTCTCTGTCTCCCTCCTCTTTCCCTGCCCATCTCCTGTACTCGCTCACTCTCTCTGTCAAAAAATAAACTAAAAAAAAAAAAATTTTCTGAGGTATAAGTTAAAGTATTTTAATGCTTACTTCATGGATGTCTAGTAACTTACTTTGAATTATTATATAGCCTTTTTTTGTCTTACATAGTCTTAATTGCTGTTTTTATTAGACCTTATTTCCTAATGTTTAACTCTGTTTTCCATTATCCAATTGAATTCCATTATCTCTAGCTGGTCTAATTAAAAATATACTAATAAATCGTTCATGGTTTTGTTTATCCACTTGTCTAAAACGTTCACTGTTTTATATCTTTGACATTTTTTGTAAGGTATTTCTAAAATAAATATGCAATAATCCTATCAAGATAGTTAGAAAAGTTGAAGCACTTGTAACATGTGATGGGACAGAAAAGATAAAAATTTAAAAAGTAGGCCACCTTTCTTTATGGCTCCTGAAAAAAATTCCATTAGCATATTTGAAATTCTAAAACAGGAACATTGTTGGAGATATATTAGTATTATTCTATTTTTTTTTGTTACATTTTGTGGAGAAAAGTAAAGATGGTTCTTAGGCAATGCTTTTAATCATATACATATTTTTTTTAGAGATGGAACAAACTTTTTTGAGTACATAAGAAAACTCTCAAAATTAAGTCAAAGTGTAGAGAGACAATTGTTTATCTCCTTTCTAAAACTCTTTCCTGTGTGTCTTTACTATTATGAATCAGCCACCTTTTTTTTTTTTGTAAATTTTTAAAATGTTTTACTTATTTTTAAGAGAGAAAGAGACAGAGCAGGAGCTGGAAAAGAGCAGAGAGAGAGAGGGAGACACAGAATCTAAAGCAGGTTCCAGGCTTTGAGCTATCGGTGCAGAGCCAAAAGCCCTGCTTGAACCCATGAACCGTGAGATCATGACTTGAGCCAAAGTCAGATGCTTGACTGGCTGAGACACCCAGGTGCTCCCAGACAACCACCATCTTAAAAATTCTGTTTTGAATCAGTGAAAGCATATTCTGTCTCTCAGGCACCATCTCTCGATATCAGATGCACCAGTAACACTCCCATTTAGGACTGAGAAACAAAAAGGGGATATATCAGTATTCAGAAAGTATTTCATGGCTTTGGTAACAAATAACACTAAAAAATGAATATCATCATATAGTGCAATGTGGCTAAGACTATATATATCAAGAGCTAGATTACATGGGTTTGAATACTCTACCATTGTTTAAGCTAACTACTCTGATGCAAGTTATTTAACATCTCTTTGCCTCTATATACTTGTCTGTATGATGCGTATAAGGATAATGGTTGCTTTGTGTGTTGTGAGAATCAAATGAGTTGATGCATACAAAACACAGAAAAATTATTGGCACAAAGTAAGCAGTTAATAATAATTAACTAGTGGTGATAGTGATAGTTACTTATGTAAAACAGAATTTTTCATCAAGGGAAAAGATACAATGTGACATATAAAAATAAATGAAATTTGATACATGCTACAGCATGAATGAAACTCAGACATTCTTTTCTTTTTTTTTAAAGTTCATTTTTTGAGAAGAGAGAGAGCGCAGAGGGCAGAGGGAGAATCCCAAGCAGACTCCACACCCTCAGTAAGGAGCCTGAGGTGGGGCTCATCCCATAACCAGTGAGATCATATCCTTAACTGAAACCAAGAATTG
>JAESUZ010000135.1:0-254373 GCA_017311185.1 Proteles cristata cristata
TATTTAAATGCTGTTTTGATTCTGTACCCATGAAGCTACTCTGTAGCTGACTGATCGGGTCTCCTTTCCTCTTGTTTCAAAGCTGCTTTCATATCTACAAAGTTGCAAATAACGTCGTAAAGCCCCCTGTTGGACTAGAGCAGAACTTCCTCTACGCCCCCCGCCACGCCTCCAGCCCCTATGACCCACACTCTTCTGGCCTGTGAGTGTGATTTCTGTGAGTGTGATTTCTGCATGCACACTGTTCGGGTTTCACTTTCTGGGGTCCTCTTCCCTCCATAGTTTATGCTGAACACACGGACATGCAGAAACATCAGTGCTCAAGCTAGTGTGTTGCTTTCCTGGCTTGGGTCCTAGCTCCATTGCGGTCCACTGCCATCCAGATCCAGTGAGCGTCAGGTCTGGGTGGACCCAGGGACCCACATTGTGTCATCAGGAGGTATTGTCGCTCTCTGCCTTCCATGTAGGCCTCCGTGTCTAGTCAGTTTGTTGCAGGGAGCAGCCCCGACAGCTCCCCAAGGGAAGAGAGCGTCTCCTTCACAACAGTTCAGTTGCAGGGCCTGGCATGGGTTTGCGGGCCAGGTCACATGTCCAGCCTCGATCCGGTGACTGAAACAAAGGGCATGAAATCCACTGATTGGCCAGATCTAGGTTATGTGCTCACCTTTTGGTTCTGTAAAGAGGTAACATTCTCTAAGTTATATAGACTCAGAAAAGCTGACGGGGCAAGATCTTCAAAGGAAAAAAGATGGATTATTTGCATAAGATGAGGAAACAGAGGGCAGAAGTCAGGCAGGAAAAATAGTCCCCGATGTGTACTGTCCTGTCCAGGACAGTGGAGCATCCTGGGATCTGAAGGGATAAATTCACCGCACAACTTTAGAAAACCCAACTCTAAATGCCTAAGAGCCACACATAACCCCAGGTGTCCTGGAGCCTGGAGTGAAGAACCAGATGACAAGAAGAGTTGGAAACAAGCTTGGGCCTTCGTGCTGCGGCTGCTGGCCTCGAGGGCTCAGGATGTGCAATGGACAGGTGCCCAGAGCCGTGTAAGTAGGGAACCTGGACCCTGGTAGGAAACAGCGTGCAGGCGGTCATGAGGATGAGAATTCCGGAGGGTGCATCCTTCGAGTTTGTTAGAAATAAGGCATTTTTTTTGAGCCAGAGAGAGAGGAGAGTGTGAGCAGGAGAGGGGCCGAGGGAGAGGGAGAGAGAAAAATCTTAAAGCAGGCTCCATGCTGAGCATAGAGCCTGATGTAGGGTTTGATCTCACAATTGTGAGAGCATGACCTGAGCCAAAATCTAGAGTTGTATGCTAACTTACGGAGCCACCCAGGTGTCCCAGAAACATAGCATCTTGAGCCTCACTCCAGACCTCCTCCATAAGAATTTGAATTTGAATCAGATCCCTAGTGGATTCATCTGCACTGCTAAAGACACACATCTTGTCCCTTCGCCCTCACATGGAGGGCTAGTAGGACCTGTGTTAGGTCTTCAATTCAGACTTTCCAGAATACCGTGTAGTCATGTGTAGGAAGGAGCATTAAAAACAGCTGTTTGGTGGAGCCACTGTTTCTACTTCTGAGACTGTGGCTTAGCAAAATCACAGAGGCAGGGACAAAGAATATTATGCACAGGGATGTCAATCACAGTCTTGTGTATACTCAGAAACTACTATCTCTATGCAAATAGGAAAGGGCAAAGTCAAGTATGACACATTGAACATTGACTGTTATGTTACCATTTGAAATGTTGCCTTAAAAAAGATTTTCAGGGAAGGGGCAGGGAATATAATGTTATACCAGATAGACACAGTGCTTGGCCTCAAGGAGCTGACATTCTCTTGGGGAAGACAGACACTAAGCAAGTGGACAAATGAGACAATTTCAGAGTGTGACAAGTACAACTGAGGAAGAATGGGATAATGTGGTAGAAAATCCTGGGTGGGTTGGGGAGGACTGTTTAAGTGGGGGCACATAGGGAAAGCTTGTCCTGGGAGCTGTCATTTAGAGTGCAGTCCAAAAGATGAGAGGGATCCACTGAAACAAACAGGTAGGAAAAGATCATCCAGGCAGAAGGAACAGGGATTCCCGGAGTGCTGGAGTTGGGGAGCGTGGCTGTTTGCAAGATGTCATGGGCGATGTGTGACTGGAGCAGAGTGAGCCAGGAGAAAACTGGGTGCAGAGGAAGCTAGAGGAAGGGCAGTCGCAGACTCCTCTGACCTTATAGGCTGTGGACAGAGCATGTCTTTTCTCCTTAGAGTAAAGTGTGATAACAGTGGATGCAGAAGGGAAGTGATATCAGTAAGGTGGCTGAATAGGAGGTCCCAGCGCGTCTCACCTCACAGAAACACCAGCTTGGCAATCCCCTACAGACAAAATACCTTTGTGAGAGCTTTGGAGTTCAGTTGAAGGTGTCAGCACTCCAGTGGACCACAAAACCCAACAGCAGTGCATTGAAAAGGGTAAAAGGAGCAGTTGCACTCGGCTTGCATCATCTCTACCCCAGACCTACAAAACTCAGAGCCAAGAGAGACACCCCCCCCTCACCCTCCAGTCCACTACTTCTCCCTCAGAAGAAGGAACAAGAGAAGGTCCAGCTTCCTGACGTTTGGGGGCAGTGCCCAAAAGCCCTGCTTAGCTTGGCACATCAGAGCACTGAGGAAGTTGGTATGGCCTTGATCAACAGAGACCAGCTAGAAACAAAGCAAAGGGCAGAGGAGGCTTAGAGTAACTGGCGTTTATGTTCCCCAAACACAGCCCCGCACAGATGGGGCTCCACACCTTCCCACATGTGGCATGCATCTCCACATCCAGGGGGGATATCGGCCACAGACTTGAGAGAAGGTGCACCACTCTGAAACTTCCCTCTCAGGAAGGAGAGACAGACGTGGGACTTTTACCCATTGTCCTGGCATATTGGTGCACTACCCTAGGGAAAGGGGGTGGTTAACTCCTGGCACTCAACATGGCTGCAAGAGAGAGGGCATAAAATCCTAAGGCATACCTTACAGAAGGGAAGGGAGGAAGTATTACCTGCATGCAGTGCCCTGGCATATTGGGGCAGTGCCCTAGGGAAAAGGAACAGGTACCTCTCAGCATCTGGTATGGCTCCATAGGATTTAGAGAAGACACACAGTCCTAAAACTACCCTCCCAGGAGGGGATGGGAGTGGAGTGGCCCATAGAAAAGGTTTGAGAGATCTCCAGAATCTTCAGGCAGGCTGTCTGATGAAGGTCTTTTCCTCCCAAATCCAGTCCATAAATACTGGAAGAGGTGACTACTTCTTTATCTGTGCAGACACCAACACAGGCTTGAAGATTATGAAGAATCAGCAAAAGATGACATCACCAAAGGAACAAAACAAGACTCCATTAACTGACCCCAAAGAAATGGAGATCTATGAATTGCCTTACAAAGAATCATAAATTGTCATTTTAAGAATCTTACCGAACTATGAGAGAACACGGATAGAGAATGAAAGTAGAAAAATAATCTATGATCAAAATGACAAGTTCAACAAAGAGAAGCCATAAAAAAGAACCAGAAACAAATTTTGGAGCTAAAGCATAAAATGCTTGGATTGAAAAAGTTAGTAGAGAGCTTCAAGAGCAGACTTGATCAAGCAGAAGCAAGAAACAGTGAACTTGATGACAGGATATTTGGAACTGTCTATTCAGAGGAGCAAAAAGAAAGAGGAATAAGAAAGAGTTGAGAAAACCTAAAGGATTTAGGGGACACCATCGAGAAAACCAATATAAAATAGTGGGCATTCCATACGGAGAAGAGAAGGAGAAGGGGGCAGAAAGATTATTTAAAGAAGTAATGGCTGAAAACTCCCCAAATCTAGGGATAGAAATGGACATCCAGTGTCAGGAAGCCCAAAAGAAATGAAATAGATTGACTCTACGAAGCTCTATACTGAGGCACATGAAAATTGTCAAAAGTCAAAAAGTTTGAAAACAGCAAGAGAAAAGTGACTCATTATATACAAGAGAACTCCATTAAGATTCTCAGCAGAATTGTTAGCAGAAAGCTTGAAGGCTAGCAGAGAGTGGAATGATATATTCAAAATGCTGAAGGAAAATAATCTGCCCACAAGGAATACTCTATCTGGCAAAATTGTCCTTTTAAAATGAAGGAAAGGAGCACCTGGGTGACTCAGTTGCTTAGGCATCCAATTCTTGGTTTTCACTCAGGTTATGATCTCATAATTTTTTTGTTTGAGCCTTGCATTGAGGTTTTCACTGGGAAAGCAGAGCCTGCTTGAGATTTTTTCTCCCCCCTCTCTCTGCCCCCCTGCCTCAAAATAAATAAATAAACTTAAAAAAGTAAAAATGAAGGAGAGATCAAAACTTTACGAGAAAAATAAAAATTAAGGGAGTTTGTTATCACTAGACCTGTGTTTTTTTTTCACTGTTTGTTTATTTTTGAGAGAGAGAGAAACAAAAACAGAGACAAGCTGCGGCAGTGGAGGCTCAGAGAGAAATCGAGACACAGAATCTGAAGCAGTCTCCAGGCTCCAAGCTTTTAGCAAAGAGCTTGGTGCAGGGCTTGAACTTACAAACCATGAGATCATGACCTGAGCTGAAGTTGGATGCTTAACCATCTGAGCCACCCAGGCACCCATCACTAGGCTTGTCTTAACCACCAAAGGGAGTTTGTCAAGTTGAAATGAAAGGATACTATAAACAGTAGCACAAAAGTATATGAGAGTATACATCATACTGGTAAGTGTGAATGTAAAGACAAAGAAAGAACAATGCAATACTGTAGTGATTTTACATAAATCATTCTTAACACAAGTATAAAAGTTAGAAGACAAAAGTATTACGGATAACTAAAACTAAAAAATTTTTGTTAATTTGTGCACAACAGAAAATATGCAAACTGTGACATCAGTAACATTAAATGTGGGAGGGGGGACAGTAAAAATGTAGAATTTCTGTGATAGAAATCAACTTGTTATCAGTGTAAATGGACTGTTAAAACTATAAGATGTGTGTAAGCCTCATGTAACCACAAAGGAAGTACTTAAAGAAGATACACAAAAGAAACAGAAAATGATGAATAAATGCCAATAGTAAGTCCTTACCTATCAATAACTAAGTGTAAATGTATTAAAGTCACCGATCAAAAGGCATAGAAAGACTGAATGGATAAAACAACAGGCCCCAACTATGTTTTAGGTCCATGAGACTTTAGTTTTAAGGACACACATGGGCTGAAAGTGAAGGGCTAGATAAAAGATACTCCTTGCAAGTGGTGATCAAAAGAAAGTAGGTGCGGTTATACTCATATGAGATAAAATAGATTTTAAACCAAGAACTGTAAGAGATAGAGGTGCCTGGGTGGCTCAGTGTTGAGCTTCCTACTCCGGCTCAGATCAGGTCACTATCTTACAGTTTATCTGTTCGAGCCCCAGGTCAGGCTCTGTGCTGACACTCAGAGCCTGGAGCCTGCTTCAGATTCTGTGTCTCCCTCTCTCTCTCCGTCCCCCTCCCCCCCTCAAAAATAAACATTAAGAAAAAGAAGTGTAAGAGATAAAGAAGGTAATTATGTAATGATAATAGGATCAGTACAACAGAAAAATATAACAATTATTAATATGTATGTACCTAACATCAGAGTTCCTAAACATATAAAGAAAACATTGACATATCTGAAGGGAGAAATATTTAGGCATACTGTAATAGTGGAGACTTCAATGCCCACCTTTCAATAGTGGCCAGAAAATCCAAACAGAAAATCAGTAAGTGAATTGCAGATTTGTACAACACTATAAACCAAATGGACCTAACAGACATATACGGAACACCCAATAGTTGCAGAATACACATTCTTCTCAAGCACACACAGAACATTCTTGAGGATAAAACACATAATAGGTCACAAAACAAGTCTTAACAATTTCAACAAGATGAAAATCATCCCAAGTATCTTTTCTGACCACAGTGGACTGAAACTAGAAATTAGTAACAGAAGAAAATGGGAAAATTCACAGATGCATGGAAATGAAACATGTCCTTGAACAACCATTGGATCAAAGAAAAACCTAAAAGGAAAATTAGAAAATATTTCAAGACACATGAAAATGAAAATACAGCATACCAAAACTTTTCAAAAACAGTGTTAAGAGGCACCAAGAAACACCACCATTGAAGAAGAAAATCTCAAATAAACAATGTAGCTTTACACCTCAAAGTGCTAGAAAAAAGAACAGACACAGGGCAGAGTTAGCATAAGGAAAGAAATAATAAAGATCTGAGCAGAAATAAATAGAAAATAGAAAATAGTAGAAAAAATAGGTGAAATTAAGGGTTTGGTGTTTTGAAAAGAGAAACAAAACTGACAAACGATTAGCAAGAGTAAGAAAAAAAGAGAGAGGACTTAAAATTGTAAATGAAAGAGAAGACATCAAAACAGATGTCATAGAAATAAAAATGAAACGACTATGAACAATGATATGCCAATAAATTGGACAATCTCACAGAATAGAAAAATCCCCAGAAGCATACAACCTACCGAGGCAGAATTCGGAAGAAAGAGAAAGTGTGAACAGACTAATAATAAATAAGAATATTGAATCAGTAACCAGACACCTCTCATCAAAGGGAAGTGGAACCAGGTGTCTTCTACCAAACACTCAAGGAATTAATAGCAACCATCAAATGCTTCTAAAACCTACAGGAAAAAGCACAATACTTCTGACCTCATTTTATGAAGCCAACATTAGCCTGACAGGAAAGCAAGAAATAATATTAGAAATAGAGTGACCATACAATTCAGCAACCCCACCTCTTGGTACATACCCAAAGGGATCAAAATCAGCATCTCAGAGAGGTATCTGCATCCCCATTTTCACTGCAGCATTGTTTACAATAGCCAAGACCCAGAAGCAACGTAAATGTGTATCAGCTGACGGATGGAGAAAGAACATATCGTTCTTTGGGATATATCGTCTCATTGGGATATTAGTGAGCCTTTGAATAGAAGGAAATCCTGCCATTTGCAGCAACAGGGATGAACCTTGAGGACATTATGCTAAGTGAGATAAGTCAGACACAGAAGGACAAACCCTGCATAATACCACTTAGATGGGGAAGCTAAAATAGTCCCATATAAAAGAGAGTAGAATGGTGTTTTCGGGGCTGGGGAAAGGAGGAAATGGGGAGGTGACGGTCAGAGGGCATAGAGATTCAGTCGGACAAGATGAGGAATTTCTAGAGATTTACATGGCACCGTGCCTATCGTTAATACTGCCATTTAATACACGTGAAACTTTGCTGAGTGAGTAGATTTCAGGCTAAGTATTCTTATCTGAGAAAAATAATAGTAAATAAAGAGGGTGGAAGAGACTTTTGGAGGTGATGGGTGTGTTTATGATGTAGTTTGGTTTTGGTTTTCGTGATGGTTTTACAGATGTTACTTCTCTGATGTGTCATCAGGCTGTATACTCTAAATATGCACACCTTCATGTAGGTCAGTTACACCTCAGTAAAGAGGTTAAAGAAACCAGGCGATGGAGAGGACTCTGATTTGGTCCAGATTGCTAAAACCCTCAGGAGCAGGGTCACTGTGCCTAATCCACATGAAATCAGCAAATATGGCATAGAACAGTACAAACTATTTTTTGACTGTATAAAAAGATAAGAAAACAAAACCTGGAGATAAACTTGCAACCATATTATAGTCATTACCTCCAGGTGGTGGGATTGCAGATGATTTGCACTTGTTTTTCTTAAGCTTTTCTGTATTTCTTCCACACAACAAAAAACAACAGAGGTGATTTCAGAATCTGAATGTGTACGAGTCACAGTGATTAGCTGCAGACACAACAATTCACTCTGGTTTGAGCAGAATGGAATTGATTCCTGGGTGTTCGGATTGAGATTCCAAAACCACCATGGGAATAGACTCTGATGCACCATGGCCAGGGGCAACACGGCCTGGACAGTCAGATAATGCTGCCTGAGACTGTTTCCATGGAAACCCCACCGCCTGTGATGCTCACGCCCAAACACTGGAGCCCGCTGCTGTGGGAGAACCAGAGCTCTCTGCTCCATGACAGCCAGGCGCCCCCTCTATCACCGCTCTGAGTCACTCACTCCCACCTTCTGCACTTTGGGCAGGTGTCTGTCCGGAGCAGCAGAGACCATCCATGGAGCCCTAGCTCCAAGGGTGTGTGGGAAATGTAGATTTCAGTTTTTTCCAGAGGCGAGCTAATACACAGCCAGACATGGAAGGAGGGGATTGGCACTCTTGTTTAATGACTCAGTCTGCAAGATCCGCCACAGAATCAAAAAGTGACAAAATTGGTTCTTTACACGCTTCACTTTCTGAAAGGCATGACAAGGGTTAGTTATCCATTGTGTTGTCATAAGGACATCAGGAGGCTTTCTCAGTCCAGAGAGCAGTGGCCACCAGAGTCCCTTGCACTCGCCTCCTCAGTACAGACTGGCCCAACTTCTAACCGCCGGCACCTCCTTGCTGCTGGAGACTCCTTGGCTGCTTAGACAGTGGGCTGAAGTGTGGAGATGGCATTCCTGGGACACTTCAGCTAGTACTCCAGCGGCCTTGCCCCTTGGCTGGGAGAGCTCCGCACAAGGCTCCCCGGTGGCCCGGGTTCCTGTTTTCCACAGTGGTGGGCTTCTGTATGGTGGGTGGCTAGATAGCCATGATTAGCTGCCTTCTCTTCCTTTTCTCACTTCCCATCCCCCACTGCCTTCACCTCCCAAATAAACAAGTTGGTGCAGAATCCTTGTCTCCAGGTGCATCTGGGACAATGCACACTAAGGCATGTGTGGCCAAAGCATGCACACGTGTGAGGCCTCATGCTGGCTCCAGGTGTTGGTGTACCAGGTGTGAGGCTGCATCTGTGACCTTGCATCTGCTCTTGCCAGTTTGCAAAGTCGTCCTACTCCTGGTTCTCACCCTATTTGCAGGGGAACCAGAGGGCTCCAGGACACTCCCCACCACGTGCTACCCACACCACACTGATGCCACGGCCAGCTGTGCACGTATAGGTGTCACCCTCGCCACAGTTCTGCCCAGCTGCTCTCTGCCCCTTCTCCCCACATCACTTTTACTCCATCTGCCCTCAGACCATGATGAAATCCTTTGAGGTTCACATATGAACATGGCCATCCTCGGTTTAAAAGGTGACTGCTGTGTCCTGCTCATTGCAGGTGAGGTTGTGGCCAGCTCCATTATGGGCTCACATAACAAATGTCCCCCCACCCCTCGCAGCCTGCTGGAGGCCAGGCTCCATGCTGGGCTCTGGCACTTGGGGATGCATCATCTACTACAGAATCACCCCTCCTCCTTCCCTCCTGCCCCAAGGGTCTGCCCAGGAGCAGCCTCCCAGCAGCTTAGTGGCAGGGAGCCCGCATTCTTCAATTACACCTTAGGCAGGTGGCGAGAAAAGCCTAGTCTCCTTACAGCATCCGTGTGGGTTGTTATCATCCCTGATCCACAGATAAGGAAAACTGAGGCTCGTAGAGGTTGAGTGACATTCTAGGGTCACTTGGCAGCAGTAGTAAGTGGCAGTGCCGGGGCTGGCATCAGGAAGGTCTGACTCCGGGTCTGTTCTTGTTCCCTGGCATGTCCTGGCTTCTCCAACACAGGACATCCCAGAATGATGGGCTACTAGCATTGACACATCACTGTAATGCAGCCATTAACCAGGAGCTTCTACATGATCTTAGCATTGCAGACTCCACAGTGAAGCTAACAAATCCCTTGTCTTCACAGGGCACCCCTTTACTGAAGAATAGATACAAGAAACAAGTAAGATCACTTCAAATGGAGCTGAGTGAAGGTGACTGAGTGGGGTGATGGGAGGAAAAGGCATTGAGGAGGCATTTCTACTTCTGTGTAACAACGACCCCAACACTTAGTGGTTTTCAGAGGTGACCATTTCTTGTCTTGATATGCGTGGGTCAGGAGCCTGGGAGCAGCACAGCTGGGTGGTTCTGACTCACGGGCTCTGAGCTGGCCAGCAAGGTGTCGGCTGGGGCTGCATCAACTGAAGGGCTGGGAAATGTACCTGTAAGCTCACACATGTGGTCGGTCAGTGGCCAGAACATCAGGACCTTACCACGTGGGTCCCTCCAGAGCTGCTCACAGGACAGCTCAGCTGACTTCCCAAAGGGTGAGGTAGACATGCACAGTAGGAGTGAGACGCGCTCAGGTGACGTGTGTGCACACACGTGTGTGCACATGCAGATGTACCCACGCACGTGTGTGCATGCGCATGCACACGCAGGCTCCGCTTGCTCTCTTTTTCTGCCACAGCTCTGAGGAAACGGAAAACAAAAGCAAAACATGAACCCTCTACAGCTGCTCCCGAGGATGACGCCTCCCCTGGCTTGCTTTTGTTTCAGGGCCCCTGACGATGGCTTTGGAGAGCCTTCCAGCTAAAGGAGGGCTCATCTGCTCTGCGCTGCATCCCCTGGGGTGAGGGAGCGTCACACACTTCTGTTGTCCATTCTGGTCTTCCATCACCTGCCAGAGTAGGGGGCAGCGTGGCCTGTGTCGGTGTGTGCCGATGCCACTTGGAATTACTGGACAGGAGGCCATGGTCCCTTTAGCATAAAGGGTTACATTCAGGAAACCAGAACACATGTGGCTGGGAAACCCCTGCTTTCCCTCTTCCTTGATACCGGCAGGTGCACAGGGGAGGTCGGGTGCTGCCAGAGGAGCCCACCTGTGACAGTGGGCCCGGATATTTGGAGAACACAGTGGGGATTCTGTCCTCCTTTTGAAAAGAAGTTATCCCCTTTGTCCAACAGTCTGTTTATGTTTTCCATTGGAAAATTGTGGCTTCTCCGTCCAGAGGACATATGAGGTGTCCAAACACATACGTAGGTGAGTGTGTGTGTGTGTGTATGTGTGTGTGTGTGTGTGTGTGTACAGGTCACAGACTCACTGTGGTACAGATACCTTTCCTCACCACCCAAGTCCACACATGGGGCCTCCAGCAGCCCTTCGGCCACCACTCAACGTTCAGCAACAGCAACTGCTCTCTGAGAGAGGACCGACACCCTGACTTTTGTGACCACCGTGTCCCTGCGTGACTGCTTATGGTTTAATTCCCAGGTAGGCACGTCTTGGCTGAGACACCGAGGTTTGGCTTCATTCAGGTGGATTGGGACACGGGCCTTGTTTGGCTGCCTCGGACACTCCCTCCTGCTGCTCGGGGCGACCGGGGCTTGTGTGCTCTGGCTGCTTTGTGTCCCTTGTTTTGTGTGGATGGGCCCCATTCATCTGTTTTCCTGCCGAGACACAGGAGGCCTCCTCCAGCTCAGGACTCAGGGAGCACATTACTCGGTCCAAGTCATTGCAGGATTATTTACAATCTTGGTACCCAGAGCTTGTCATCTCACTGCTTTGAAGAATGAAGAGGGGGATGCAAAATGAGCAGCAGGCCAGCTTCTTAGAGTGGAAGATCAGAAAGGATGAGCAGTAGCAAAGGTCTCTTTGCAGAGAGGGAGCATTTGAAAGTGAATGCACGAGGACTCCAGGCGAGGGTCTCTGTTTTAGAAGGTTCTGGCCAGGCCTCCCTTCCCTTCCCCCTCGTTCCTTCTCAGGTGATACCGTTATGGGCTGGATCACTCTGGGTGCTGGGTTGTCCATTCCTGATGGCCTCTACTCCATTGTGTGTGTGTGTGGTCTGTGGCCGTATCAGTTCCTTGTGGGTCATATGTCATGGCTTGCTAATTAGTTTCTTTTAGTTTCTTACTTTCTTAAGAGTCAGGTCTTTTGTCCGATTGCTGTGAGGAGCCTGACGGCAGGAAGTGGTGTCTGGTCCATGCTTAAGAGGAACCACACACATGAAGGGGTTCGCTGTGGTCAGACCCGCTCAGCTTTGTTCCAAAATACATGTTTGTCCCCACCCAGGGGTCTCAGGTCTTAATCTTTCCCTCTCTGCTTGCTGAATTGGATCATTTCCTATCATAAAGTCTTGTGTCTACTGGTGTTTGTACTGAGGAGCAGACTTGTGGGTCCAAGGGTACCCTGACCTTCCAGGTAACAACGTCTTTCATACAACTGAGCACATACATGTGCCCTGTGATGAACCAGGGACACAGGGAGCCGTGTTGATGGCCCATTATTCGTGGACACCTGCCAGTAGACAGGGCCCTGCTGTGGGGAAAGCCTGAAAAGGGGGGAGGCTGGACGTTAGAGGTTGAGACTTCCTCATCCCACCTAAACTACAGCTTTGACCCACTGACTGGGGTCTGGCCATTTCCCTACCTCCCAGGCCCTGGGTGGGCCATATGGACCGAGACCTGTCTTCTCTCAGCCATGCGCTTCTAAATGCTGTAAACACGCTGTTTGCTGGCACTTCCCAAGTCACGTCTCTATTTGTCCTTGAAGCACAGGCTAGCCAGCTCTCTCAAGTCAGTGCAGCCTTGAAGAGTGAGGATGAGGGGCTGGACACCCCAGAGCTGTGAACGTTGGAGCTTGCTGTCCCTAATGCCACTGTCTGGGGCTGGTGCCTCGGCAACCATCACACAGGGGCCCCACGACTGGAGTTGTAGGGGAGTGTGTATGTTTACCTGGTGTGAGGTTCATGGCTTGGATCAGATTATCTGATGGGTCTTTCACCCCACAAATGGTGCCAATGTCATGGCAATAGACTTGATTTGGATCCATCTCTGTGACATGGCTATGAGATCCAGGAGACACACAAACTGCGAGATTATGACGTGAGCTGACGTCGGATGCTTAACTGACTCTGACCTGCCCAGGAGCCCCTATTTTTCCCAATTCCTTTAATAAAACCACACATATTCTGAATGTGTGTGTGTCATGAGTGTGCCAGCAGGAGCTTTCACACTTGCCCCCCATCCCCAGTAGGGATTCTAGTACCCGATTCCAGCAGATTTGTGCAGGGGGGTGAGTTCCCACCACCACCAGGCTATTCTCAGACACCCGCTGCGTGTCCGACAGTTCAACCCAAATCCAACACTCTGTAACTAGAGGTGGCCTCAGATCCCACAGGTCAGTACTAAGGTCTGCAAGGCTGCCCTGCCCCCACCCCTTCACATACCTGTTGCAAGCCTGGCTCGGGAGCCCATGCTTCTCACCGAGCGACTAGATATCAGAGGTGCCCGTGCCTCCCCGACTTGAGGTCACTTGGTGTGTGAGAGTGGCTCACAGAGCTCAGGACCTGCTTTACTCACTAGAGAACTGTCTTTCCCTCAAAGGAGCATGACTCGGGAGTAGCCGAGTAGGAGAGAGGCAAGGGCATGGGGTTGGGGAGGAGCACCGAACTACCATGCCCTATGGGCACCCCACTCTCTCTGAACCCCCAGGAGGGCCCTAACTAAGCAATCTGAACCCGTTCTTTTGGGTTTTTATCAAGGGTTCATTCCATAGACCCGACTGATCAAATCATTGGCTTTTGGGGATTGATTCCAGCAGGTGAGACTGTAAGTTCACCTCCTTAGGTGCTTTCCAAACGTCTCCTCACTGACAAGAACCCATGTGTGGTGGAACAGCCATGTCACCGTCATGGCTCTGCAGTGATTTCAGGGACTGAGGACAAGTGACCAAATATGATAAGAAAAGATGTCCCCATGGCTTCCCTTGCTCAGAAAATCCCCAGTCTTTGGGGTACTGGGAGCCAGGAATGTTGACAAAGATCAAATGGATATGAGGAATATGTTTTGGAATCTGAATGGCCAAATCTCTCCTTTCGGTTAATCACACTTCTGTGAGTGGGTAACCAGGACCTGGATCAGGAACCAAAGGTGAGCAGTACCTGCGAGTGTCCAAGCCCCCCTTCTATCGCTCGCCCACGTAACCTCTATACTGACCAGATGGGGTCTGGTTTGCTCTCTGGCTGCTAAGGTTGGAGGGCAGCACCTCGAGGCTGGTAGCTCACACGGACTTGAGCTCACACAGCCTCCGCGAGCCTCGGGCCCTCTTGTGCACAGTGAGGACCGTGCTGGACCTGCCAGGTCGCTGTGAAAATCATCCAGAGCAGGTGTCAAGGCCCAGCTCTTGGCTGGGCACCTAGTAAGGGCTGAGTGATGGGCATCCCTCATCTACATCATCACTGACCTTTATGTCCAGTTTTGCACTGGCTGAGCCCGGAAGTGGTCCGTGTCCATGGCACATGTTGTGTAGCTGCCGTGAGAGCTGGGGACAGCTGGAGCTCTCCAGACAGTGGACAGTTGGTGTTGAAGATGCTTTAGGGCATCCTGGAGAAACTTCTGTGGACAGGGCTATCAATTAGCTTGAAAGACAACCTGGGTACGATCTGCCATTGACACAACAGACCTGGGAGAAGACTTGGGATGCTCTCCTGAGACCAGTGAGGGTGACAATTAACTTGAAAGACAACCTGTATACAGTCTGCCATTGACACAGCAGACCTAGGAGAGGACTTGGGATGCACTCCTGAGACCAGTGAGGGGGATTCAGTGGGAGAAGATGTCCCCTGGTTTTGAATGCTCATGGAGCTGTGCAGCTAGATTGCAAAATTACTGAGATAGGCAAGAAGCAAAATGAATGAGGGGCGCCTGGGTGGCTTAGTCGGTTAAGCGTCTGACTTTCGCTTAGGTCATGATCTCGCGGTTCGTGGGTTCGAGCCCCGCGTCGGGCTCTGTGCTGACTGCCAGCTCAGAGCCTGGAGCCTGTTTCAGTCTGTGACTCCCTCTCTCTCTGACCCTCCCTGCTCACGCTGTCTCTCTCTCTCTCCTAGAAATAAATTAAAAAAAAAAAAACATTTAAAAAAAAGAAGCAAAATGAATGAATGAATGAATGAATGGAAAAAGAGAGAAAGAAAAAGACTTTGAATTGAGTGTGTTTTTGCTCCTGTAGCTCCTGGCAATAACATCCAACTGGGGACATCCAGGGATTATTCTCGAATGTGCTTGCTCACAGCCCTTTGTTCCTTCAAACTCAGGGAGCCAATCCATGGCTTTAAGCCCTTAGCTGCATACATTTTTTTTTTGTACAAATAGTTTATTGTCAAGTTGGTTTCCATATAACACCCAGTGCTCATCCCCAGAAGTGCCCTCCTCCATGCCCATCTCCCCCCTCCCCCCCCACATCCATCAGTCCTCAGTTTGTTTCTCAGCATTCAAGAGTCTCTCATGGTTTGCCTCTCTCCCTTTCCCCCACCATTTCCCCACTTCTTCTCCCCCACGGTCCTCCAGTAAGTTCCTCCTAATCCTCCTATACGTGCAATCATATGATATTTGTCCTTCTCTGCCTGACTTATTTCGCTCAGCATAACACCCTCAAGGTCCATCCATGTTGCTACACATGGCCAGATTTCATTCTTTCTGTCTTGTAGTATTCCATGGTATAGATAAACCACATCTTCTTGATCCATTCGTCCTTTGATGGACACTTAGGCTCTTTCCATGTTTTTTAGCTGGATACATTTGAGTCCCCAAGTCCCTTTCCTTTGGTTTGCAGAGTGGGAAGGCATCACTGTCAATGGCTGCCGTGTATTTCACGTCTTCCTAACAGTTCAAGGTTGCATGATAGGATCTAATTGACCAGGTTCTGGACATTCAGGCTTGTCTCCTTTGTAAAGTGGTGTCCCTGATGTCTGGGTTCTTGAAAACGGGGTCAGTTGTGGGGAGAGATTCTGGAAATACCAAGTAGAGAGTGCAGGGAGGTCAGCTACACTGTCCAGCACACTTATTCCTTCTTGTGCTGCCTTGCAGGGCACAGGGCACAGAGTTCTGGAGCCACAGGCCCCCATCTGGGGTTGCTCCCTAACTTCTGGGATGTTCAGGTCCTGGGCAAACAATGCCAGTTAAGGGGATGTGCACCAGAGGGCTTCGGGAATGATCCTTTAGCTTCTGGGAGGAGATGGCTTTCAGGGTGGAATTCTAGGTCAAAAGACCAGCAGTGTGACTGCTTGGGGGCTGGGGATGGTGACTGAGGCTGGAGAAGGGATCCCAGGGTAGCTGGGACCTCACGGGTCCCCCAGCTCATGTCCTCCTGTGGCTCTCCCGTAGTGGAAGCTACCTGCATCCTAAGCATGTGTTCTCTCTCGTTGCAGGTCTGAAGGGGAGAGCTCCCGGAGTGTCAGGTACGTGTGTCAGCGGCCTCTGTTTGTAGGTCTGAGTTCTGCGAGTGGTTGGCTTCAGTGAAACCATATGCTTTGATGTCTCTGTGATGATGTCGCCCCGGGTCGGAGGCCTGCAGCCTTGCCGCTCCAGGCCCTGGCCTGCCACCCGAGGACTGTGGCCCTGCCGTGTGCTGGCTTGGTGTCCTGGGGCGGGAGCACCAGCTTTCTGTGCAGGCTCACTTGGTTCCAGAGTGACCTCTGTGGCAGTCACGAGCTTGGTTCATCCACTCAAGGGCTGCAGTGTCCGGTTTACCTCGGCTGTGACATATGTAGGACAAGAAGCATCTCAGCTCAGACAGTCCCTGGGCCAGACTGGGCCAGATGGGGGAAGTCTCTGGGCTGTTGGGTGGAGGGGCAGACTCCGAGCAGCCCTGATTGATGCGATGTCTCCACAGCCCAAGGAGCTCACAATGCCTGCAGTAGAGACCCCTGCCTCTCCTCACCCCCACCAGTGGCGGGTGGAGAGTCAGCATGCAGTGGGGTTAGAGCTGGGGGTACTGACTGGATCAAGGAGAGGGACTCCAAGGAACCAGAACCCCAGGGTGCTCTTGCCTCAGCCCAGGGCCTGGGGCCAGGCAGGTCAAAGGCATGAATTGAAGGACCAAGATGGCCATGAGGGATGGGAGACATGGGCTGGTGATGACGATGGGGGAGGAGAGGAGGAACATGAAGTGAGTTTAAGGGCCACAGGGACGCCCAGGCCCATTGGCAGCGGATTTCCTGTGTCTGAAATCGCTCCATCACCAGGCTGGGGACACAAGTTGAGCATCCTGAGCCTGAGGCTGGGAGATTTGCACTTGTGGATGGGGGGTCCCCTAGGCAGCCTAAGGCCAGAGAGGTGCAGATGGATGGCAGGGAGATGCATCATGGGGAGACTACTGGAATCATCATGGTGAGGCCCTGCTGTGTACTGTGCACTTGGCTTGGGCTTAGCCCGGGAGACATGCGTGGTGGTCCCAAGTCAGGGAAGCAGAAAAGGGGGTTGTGGGGGGCTGGGCCTAAAGACCCTGAGTCAGGTGGGGTCCCAAAAGGAAACAAAGGCACACTCAGGGTGAGGGGATGGAACAAGTCCTACAACCAGCTAGGGATTGGTTGGGCCTGGTCCCATCCAGGCCTGAGAGGGCAGAGGAGATGCACTGAGAGAGAATGGCCGAGGCCCGTAGCTGCAGGAGGAGGGGCAGCTGAGTCTTCTGGAGCCAAGGCCCCTTGGAACCTATGCAGTTGTGAGGGCAACGGGAGGGTGCCTTCCATGGGCTGATAGCGAAAGGCCCCAGGTGCGCTCAGGTGTGTCCTGAGCAGAGGAAGGTGCAGGAGAGCATCTATCTCATGTTCCATTTGGGGTGAGCAGAGTTACATAGAAGAACGTCGTTTCTTGCTTATCATGTTTGCTTAAATAAACAATGGCAGGAGACCCGAGCAGCTCTTCACATCATCCCTTGGGAGGTGGGGAGCAGGGCAGGCAGAGAAGAGTGGCCATAGGCCTCCTGATAGCGTGCACTGTGCCGTCGCCCGAGCTTGGAACCATGCGAATGTATTTCCCTCTCCAGAAGTCTTGTTAAAAGTGATGAGCTTTGTGAGCAGAGGGAGGGTTCCTGAGGGGTAGTGAGCATCCCATCCCTTTTGCCTCTTTGTGGTTCTCATCCACCCCTTGGAATGAACTCAGTCACGTTCAGAGGTAGGATCATACCCATTGACTGAGGGATTGCAGTGGGTCCCGGGGTGCCCTGATCAGGGGACCCCACCTGCACAAACAACCCCACTGCTTCAAGGGAGTGGGGGTGCACCCCAGGTTTTCAGCTCTGGGAGGCTGGGGTAGAGAAATGCTGAACAGCTTCCCTAGATAACAGGGTTTCAAATGCAGATCCGAGACTTCCCATCCAAAGCCCTTCAAGGTCCTCTCCCTGGGACTGTGGAAAGTACAGATTTCCAGGATAGGTCCTTGATGTATCTGCCTCAGGAGGGGCAGGGTGGGGCCTGGGACTCTGAATTTAACCCCCTTCCTACATGATTCTAACAGGCAGCCTGGACACCCAGCCTCTGACCAAGTAGGCCAGTGTGGGGCTATCCCCGGCTCATAGGTGTGAGTCAGAAGCCCCGAACCAAGCAGTTGACCTAGATCCCTTCCTGGTGAGGGAATCCTAAAACCCTGACTGGCATTTTCCAAAGGTCCCAGCAAGCTTCTCGGGACCCTGAGCAGCCAGCCAGTGAGCCCTGAGGCCTGCTCATTTAGGGGTTGTGGGAGCTGCTTCTGGACAAGGTAGGCTCGGTCACAAATGTTGTCTTTACTGGAGCAAAGACACGGAAGTGAAAGCAATGAATCTACATGAATCCATTTTCCTGTGAACATCTCCCAGCATTCCGTGCCAAGGCAAGGGAGCCTTTGTCATTGACTATGACTTTTCTCCCCCCAAACCCCGAAATGAGAGAGTGCAGTTGGGTGTGCAAGGTGGGATGATGTCAGAGGTGGCTGATGAGGCTGGGATGTTTGTGGAGCTGGGGAAACAAGAGCTGAGCTGTCTGTCCCCTCTAGGTCAGAATGGGAGCTGACTCCAAAGCAGGGAGGGGGGCCAGGGCTGCAGAGATGCTGTGCTGAGGTCTGAGCAGGTGTCCTTGGGAGCAGAGCAGAAGTTTCTCAGCACTGTGCATGGGAGTAGAGGCCCTGGGTTCAGACAGTGGTGAATTCAAATCCTTCTCCTCATCCTCCTCTGTGTCACCATGGACCAGACACTGAACTCTCCCAGCGTCAGAGTTCACATGGGCTCGGCGGTCTTTACTGAGTGCCTACTGTATGTCACCAAACCCAAGTTCATCTGCCTGATGCGCAGCAAAGACCATCATGGAGACATGAAGGATGAAGCAAAGCAAGGGTTTATTCCAGAGGCAGGAGAGCAAGCCTTACCTCCACCCCTTAGTGGAGGACAGTCATGGGTGCTTAGTGGCAAAGGAAAAAAGTCTGGGTACAAAGGTGCAGCTGGTAACCCTTGGTTACTTGTCTCCATCTCCAGGTCCTAGGATCAGCCCTCATGACTGTGAGTATTGGGACCATGACCCTCCAGTTACTTCCTGCTGAAGTGGGGCCATGACTGGGGCTAGAGAAATGGAAACTTTCGGGGTGAAAGCCAGTGTTCTGCATTCCCCGAATTTTTGTACTTTGGTCAATAGTTCTTGTACGATGTTGTGTTTAGGCTTAGAGGGGAGGGTTGTGGAGGCCATGTAGTGTGTTGTACTCATGGCTTGATTCTCGTGGACCAGTTCCCCTGAGTCATGGTTTCAGGTCCAGTAGAGGCTCACTGGCCTGAGCCAGATCCTCTTCGACCTTCTCCCCGCTGACGGGGTGTAGGGACCCTGTGGATCCTTGTCATTCAAGTATGAGGATTCCATGGCTTCACATAGGTGTCTGCACATAGAAGGAAACCTCGAGAATTCCCTGTTGTCCTTTGCACTCTGGGAAAGGCTACCTGCCAGTCTGCCCCAGGTTCTCTACCTCTACCTTGTATACCTTTGAGAATCGGTGGGGGACCAGTCTTAGGATTTTTTTTAGCACAAGTGTCACCTGTTTTAAGCATTTCTTAGAAAATCAGAGCCCACAATATACTTCTGGGTCTGGTGAATAGTGGCGTCTTTCCCATAATGGGTGCTGTGATGGATATGGTGAGATACTGCTTTCACTGGAGGCTCTAGGGTAAGGATTCATTATGTTGCCCAGCGGGATCAATGTCGGTAACATGGTGTCCAATTCCTTGCTCCTTACTTAGGTCCTCTCTGGTCTTCCAAGGACTGCTGGGGTCGACGTGTAGTTCAGTCTCTGCTTGGCACAAAATCTCTTGGAGAGGGTTTTAGAAGCTTTGTACAGGTGGCCAGCTTGGTTCTTTCCCTTGGGTGGTCAATCCAGTTTCCAGCATCCTCAGCAGTGGACCATAGCCAATGGGTCATCACTGCACACAGCTCTTCCTTGTCTTTGATCTGTGACACTGTCCCCATACCTCAATACTTCAAAGTCTGGCTTCTCTGGTGGCAGGCCGTGCGGAAGGGATGGCTGCAATCTGCTATTTCGGTTATCTGTGTGTCTCTGGCATTCCTTGAGAGTGGGCCTGACAGCACAGGCCACTTTTCTCTCAGGCTGACCTTGGCGTGTCCGGCTTCAGTTTGCAGGGCTTCATTAAAAGCCCTGGAGAGTCAGGATGAAATATTCTGGGAAACCAAAGAATCAGGACCCAGCCCAGTGGTATAGAAAACCAGTGAACACCCAGAGACAGCTCATGAGAACTGGGATCTAAGGCTTACCAAGGTGTGTTACTGAAACAATTTCCCTGTCTACAACCACCCTCATTTTCTCCAAACCTAGGCACATTGAGACATTTGGTCCTAAAATAGGCCAGTGTGACCACGCCTCTTTACACAAGCGCCCATTTGTCTGAATGGGAATTTGTAATACAGGTTTTGGGTGTTTTTAATCTGCTTTGCTGGAATTCGTAATGAATGTCAGATGGAGCTTTTAACAGCCTCGTGCCACTCAAGACACCACGCCAACACTTTGCCGTCAGCCTTTGCCTGCCACACCTATAGACTGGGCTGAAGTCCCCTCTTCTCAAGATCCCCCACATACCCAGAGCTCCCTGCACCTGCCAGGAAGGGACGATCTCCCTTATCCACCTGCTGGGGCTGCTGGCAACTTTGTCAGCATGGTACCAGGCGACTTTTCCAAGGGGCTTCATTGGCTCTGTAAGCTCAACCTGAGTTCGTTCCTGAAAGCTGTCTGAGCCGAGCTGAGTCTAGGCATAGCTCCCTCAACCATGCCATTCCAGTCACAGCCTTGGCAGCACGACCAGTGTTTCCAGTTGAGTCCTGTTACAAGGAGCAGAGATTTGTATCGAACTGTTGGAAATAAAGACACTGCGGAGGAAAGACAAGAATGCTCCCTGAGACTTTCTGACTCCCGGTGGCACCAGGTAGGGAGAAGGAGAGAAATGTTTCACAATCTCTTGAGGAAGACATTCTTGACCACATTTCTGCGAGTCCTAGGTAGACTTGAATTTAGAAGAGCACCCATGAGAGAAGCAGCAATGTTTCAGACAAGACTCTGTTTGAAAGCCGTTTCCCCGTTGGTTCTGGGAATTCTGACTGTGTTTAGTTTCATGAACTTAAAGGGATCAGAGACCTGTCTGTGTCAGTACAGTGCAGCCGACATGGAGATTCTGTGACCCTCAAGACTTGAGTAACGAGGATGATGGACAATGACGTTGCCTCAGGACATCTCAGCACCTCAGGGGTCATACAGAATGTCTAGGACACTTAGAGCAGTCCCCCACACGACAGAGGCAAAGAAGGGTGATCATCCCGTATGTGACAACGCTTCCCATGTTGTTTGACACACCCGGGGACGAACCTCATTCGGCAAAGAGACTTACATTTACAAGCTGGATTTTTAGAAGTTTGTGAGATATCAGAAGATTTCAAAATACATGATGAATTAGGATTACAGATCATTACAGAACAGGGTACTTATTCGGCAAGGTGGCAAGAAGAGACTCCCAAGGTAAATGCAGAGGGTTATGGAGTTGTTGAGAAACAGCCTCTTACCACTGAGCAGAGTCAACTTTCTTAAGTAAGCAAAGTCCTAACAAAGACAAGACACAGACACTTGGTTTTCTTAGGCAGATTAAAGATAAGGAAACACCTCTGTTGATCACTTAGACCAAGTATGTAAGAAGGCTCTGTTCTATTAACGGCAAGAAAACCCAAATTCCAGTTTTATACCCATGTCCTTGGGATATTACACTTCAGTCGTTGCAGCAAGATGAATCTGTAAACATGTATGCAGCCCCTTCTTTTTGCCTCTGTGTCATCCCCAACGTTGACACATACTTACTTTGACAGGGACATCGGGGACCCTGCATGGGTCTGCGTTCCTGTGTCGTGTGTCGGGATGTGCTGACCAGAAACTCCGGCAGGAACGAAGGTCTCCCAGCTGTAGTGATGCTGCCCCTGGCCCTCAAGGGTCAGATACCCTCAGGGATCACCTTGACTGCAGACAGTGGCCTTCCCAAGGCCGTGCCCTCTTCCCAGGTGGTCACAGCCAAAGACTGTTCTGAAGAGCCAGCCCCTTCGCCTAATTTTGGGTGGTTCAGAAGGGCAGTCCAACTCCCAGGATGCTCAGAGAGTCGGCTGAGGCTCCTGTTGAAGTATCACTGCTCAGCTTCTGCCTCATCTGGTTCTCTGTCTCTCTGTTCTCCTCCCCAGGTATTGATTTCTCCCTTATAATCTTGTTTTTTGGTGCCTGGGTGCCTCAGTTGGTTAAGTGTCCAACTTTTGCTCAGGTTATGATCTCGCGGTTTGTGAGTTCAAGACCCGTGTTGGGCTCTGTCCTGATAGCTCAGAGCCTGGAGCTTCCTTCAGATTTGTGTCCCCCTTTCTCTGCCCCTTCCCTGCTCATGCTCTGTCTCTGTCTCTCAATAAAAAATTAAAATGTTTTAAAAAATTTTTTAAACTTGTTTTTCACATGCATAACTCCAGAATCTTGGTCCAGACCATGCATAGCATTTCTTTCGAAAGTTTCCCTTCTTGCAAACCGTCTACAATTTCCTTTTCACATTCATTCAGATTTTATCCTATGTTTTCCCTCTTTATTTAATTTAAAATTTTTTTTCTTTGAGAGCACAAGCATGTATGGCAGGAAGGGGAGGGGGAGAGAGAGAGAGAGAGAGAGAGAGAGAGAGAGAGAGAGAGACAATATCCCAAGCAGGTTCCACTTGGAGGCTGACACAGGTTTCGATCACTCAACTCTGGGATTCTGACCTGAGCAGAGGTGAAGAGTGGGATGCTTGAGAGACCGAGCCACCCGGGTGCCCCAAGTTTTCCCTCTGAACAACCAGTCTCACTTCCCTTACATACAGAGCTGTCTCCCTTATTTGTTCAAGTCGTCTCCATTGCATTTCTTACAATTATTTATATCTGTCTGTTTGTCCTTCACTTGCCCATAAAGCTTCAGGAGCCCTCAGACAAGGCTCTAAAGGTTTTGTCTTTTGTGTCACATTTTGTGACAGTAATAACACAAACAACCGATTTAACTTTCAGTAACACCAGTGGAAAAAACTATTATATTTAATGTTGGCAATTCTAAAGACATATGGCCATTTTGATGAAACAAACAACATGAAATTAGCTTTCATACCAAATATTTTTGAAGATCACAACATGAACTCGAAAGGCAACATGAGTTAGTTACTCTCTGAGTTTTAGAACACCCAGTTCTTCCGTGCACTTGCCTTGATACCGGCTAAGTAGAGCACTTTTCCAACTTAATTTTAGTACAGTATAGAAACGGTCTCACACTGACAACATGCATAGATACACATACAATTACACAAACAGGATGTAAGCCAAGTCTCAAAGGCCCGATTTCCTAATAACTCCCTTTTATAAAACACCGCTAATTGCGACATGGTATTAAACTTTATGGATCCATTAATTGGTCACTTTTTTCCAGACTCGAACGAATATTCTCGTCAAGCAGAGTTGCCAAAAAAAAAAAAAGACCTCATAGCTTGGGAGACTAAGGCCCGGAGGGCTGGAGGTGTAGACAATTTGTCACTTCCCATTGTCCACCGAGAACATGGCTGGTTTTATTCAAAGATACCCAAAGCTGCCAGCAACAAACAGACCAATGGACGCCCAGGTTACCCCTGTGTTTCCTCCATGAGGAAAGTTGTGGCTCCACTGACTGAACCAAGCCACTTCCTCATAGAAGCCTTGTTGGTGTTAGCACATTTTGAATCATTGGTTTGTTGGTCAGCATAGTTAGTGTAGTTCGCAGGGCTATTTCGTATCAGTGTAGTTAGCACTGTTACTTATTATCGGTGTAGTTAGCAAGTCATCATGCTGCAGGGGCTTTCGTACATTGTCTCAGACAATGAGGTGACCCATGTTTATGTGCTCCCCGAGGCCCTAAGTTGGGGCAGCTTCTTCAAGATGGTGCCCAGGACATCCTAAACAGGGCAAAGATGGATGTGAGTTCATCAGGAAAACACAAAAGGACTCCAATGGCCTCCAGGGACTTTATCTTGAAGCCCAGAACATGAAGATGTCAAATCACCCAAGTATTGAAACATCTCTTGAGATGATGAAGACCAGTGAGATGTCAGTCCTCTTTTCAGAACATGTAAGTGCTGACCACCTGGATGATGACTGCATGCATTGGGGCCCGTGTCCGAGGACTTTCCAGACAAGTTCTGCCAGCTGCTATCCATTGTTGAGTGCTGCCACCAACAAGGTCTTTTCTGCAAGGATCTGAAGCTGGAGAAAGTGCTTTTTGACCAGGAGCTGAAGGGAGCATGCACAGGCTTTGCAGGCTACAAAATGCACACTTTCCAGGCGAGCTCGTCTTCCATGGCAACTCCTACACCAAGAAGACGCACGGCCTCCCACAGATGTGTGGAACCTGGGGGTGGTTGGGTACTGCTTGCTCATGGATTCAAGCCACTTGAGGGGTAAGTGTTCTGGGACTTCCTTGGGGACTTGCGACGACAAATGCAAAGCAGTGTCCTGATATTGATGTCCCTCAAGGGCAAAAACTTTTGGAGCACGTTGACTACCATCCAACCAGGACACAGAGGACAGTTCAAGTCCCAGGTAAAGGACAAAAGGGAAAATACGGGGAAGGAGGAAGGACTCGGTCCTTGGTCTTACACTGTGACACCCCATTAAAGCGAAGACCCCCAGATGCCTCAGTGGATGGCAAAATGGCCACACTGTTTCCCCCCAGCCTAGAGGCAAGGATCACCACACCGAGAGTAACCCACTCCTGGAGCCCCATCCCAGCCTCCTACTCCAGCTCCACAGTCTCTCTGGGGACCCGTAAGACCTCTGATAGGACGCAGATACCTAAAAAGGTCACAGTGAAAATAAACCTACAGGAAGACATAGAAGATGAGGAATGGACCAAGGGAGAATGAGCATTGAACCCCAAAGCTAATTCAAAAAACTCCTTTTTAATTTCAAGAAAATATTTTTAAATAAAGTGAATGCAGAGTAAAAAAGCCATAGTCCATGCCTTTATATTCTTTTGATTTTTTAGTTTCAAGAAACTTAAATAACTATTTGTTTTGAAAGAGAGGGCCAGGGCTAGTGGGGAAGGGGTCGGAAAAGGACCCAAGCAGGTTCCCGGCCCTCAGCTGAGAACCAATGTGAGGCCCCAACGTCCAAAACTGTTGAGATCCCAACCTGAGCCCAAACCACAGATTGGGATGTTTAAGTGACTGTGGCCCACCCAGGTTCCCCGTCCCTGCCTTTGAAGGGGAGGGAAAGATGCCAAGCTCCAGGAAGTCTGGGGACAGGCACAGGAGAGTGGCCAGGATGGGTGGGACCAGATCCTGGACACCTTAACACGCTACAGGAATGACAGTGGGGTAGCCACCTGCTGGATTTGAATTGTAGGAAACACAGGGTGGAGTCCACACCATGAGAATGAGGCCCTTCCTTTGTGTTGACTCCAAGAGCCACAGTCCCTCCCCGATCCAGATTCTAGCAATTTGGGGGGGAGAGTCTTCTGGGAGGCCCAACGATAAACACGGAGCAGAGAGCGGGACATTCTACTATTTATGTCCCTCAAATGAGAAAATCGTTGGAGGAAATTGATGACTGTCTGCCCAAGCAAGAGAGCAGAGTTAAAAGCCACTGTGAAGGACTGATGGGAAGATATGGGGCAGGAGGAACGTCAGTCCTGACACAGAACCACCCCATGACATCGAGGACCCTGGGGTGCCTCAAGTGATGATAGAGCAGAAGGCAAAATGGCCATGCAGTCTCCCACCCTGCCTAGAAGCCAGGATTAGTACACCAAGTCCAGCTCACTCCTGGAGCCTCATCCCCGCCTCTTCCTCCAGGTCCAGCTCCAGCACATTCTCCCTAGGGACCTTTGTGACCTCCGAAGGGACAAGCATAAACAGCGATGACACTCTCATGATAAACTTGTGGTACAACCCCAGTATAAAATCAGACAGTGAAGAACGGACACCAAGGAGAATGAACATTGAGCCCATTAACTGAATAGAAAAAATAATATTTCGTATAAAAAAATTTTTAAAAATAGTAAAGTTAATACATGATAAGAGAGCCAAGATCCATGCCTTTATTTTCTTTCTGATTTTTAACTTTCAAGAAACTTAAATAGCTATTTGTTTTGAAAGAGAAGAACAGGGCCAGTGGGGGAAAGGCCAGAAGAGAACCCAAGCAGGCTCCAGGCTCTTAGCAGAGATCCGATGCAGGGCTCCAACTCCCAAGTGTGAGATCCCACCCTGAGCCCAAACCAAGGGTGGGTGGGATGCTTTAGCAGCTGAGGCCCACCCAGGTTCCCTGTCCCTGCCTTTGAGCCGAGGGCAAGATGCAGAGCTCCAGGAAGCCCAGGGACAGGCACCAGAGAGTGGCCAGGGCGATGGGTGGGACCAGATCCAAGACAGCTTAACATGCTGCAGGAATGACGGCAGGATGGCCACGTGGATTTGGAGCTGTAGGAAACGCAGGGTGGAGGGCCGCACCATCAGGGTGAGGCCCTTCCTTTCTGCTGACTCCAAGAGGCACAGTCCTACCCTAGTCTAGGAGGGTCTACGGGTACTGACAGAGGCAGTACAAAGTACTGCGGCGAGCCCTCTTTAACTGCCAAATTCTTCACAGAGAACACAGGCCTGAAGGGGACCAGGAGACCGAGAAGAAGGTAAAAGTGCCAGACAGTCTCCACGCAGCCTAGAGTCCAAGATCAGCACACAGAGCCCAACTCCCTGCGGACGTCTTGGGCGCCCACCTCAGCCTACAGCCCATCGTCTCTGCAGAGCACTGGGAGCTCTCCTGCAGCCCCAGTTCAGCCCCACAGCAGAGCACTGGGAGCCCTCCTGGAGACCCAGTTCAGCCTCCCAGCAGAGCCCACCCCCCACCTCACGAGCCTTGGCACCTTGTCAGGCACTGGCATCTGCAGTAGTAGCGGATCCCTAGGGGGAGTCAGATGGGCCCAGCGTCAGTCGTGGGACACAGACACAAGTGGGAGCGACTATGGGGAGCCAGAGAGAATGATCCTAGAGCCAGAGTGAAAAGTCAATTTCATTCATCAACTAATACATTCATTCAAAGATTTATGTTTAAGAAACATAAATTTAAACTTTTGTGACAGAGCCATGGCCTGTGTCTTCATATTATTTTGTTTTAAGTTGAAAGATACTTGAATACACGTTTACTTTGAGAGAGAGGGACGGTGCTAGTAAGGGAGGGGCAGATAGCGAGCCCAAGCCCAGTGTGTGCGCTCAGCACAGAGCTCCATACGGCGCTGCAAGTAACAACACTGTAACGATGATTTGAACAAAGTTAGGAGTTCGACGCTTAAGTGACTGAGGCCCACCTAGGTTCCCCGTCCCTGCTTTGAAGCAGAGGGAAAGATGCAGAGCTCCAGGAAGCCTGGAACAGGCACAGGAGAGTGGCCAGTGGCTGGACCCGACACAGGCTGGTGTGTGACGGGTGATGCGTGCCCTGTATGGACAAGGAGGCCTGGGAAGAAGATCTGGTCCCGTGGACCGTGGGACTGTGTGCACCCCTCAGAATTCTCTGCAATGGATTCCAATTGAGAGGGTTTACCATGTCCATGGCCTCCAAGAAGAGAGGCCACCCTACCTGCAGGTCTGTCCTTCTGTCCCCAACTAGGTGAATGAAGCTTTAGAGACTAGACTGATTTTCCTGAGGCGTCTAGCTCCTCTCCTGCTCTTGTGTTTTTCATATTGGGAACAGAGAGTGTGTCATTTTATCCTGGAAGAAAATTGATGCTCCAGAAGGATGTGTCACAGATCCTCTGTTTGCATCCTCCCCACACAGAACTGGGGCTGTGCATGTCCCAGGGGGAGGAGCGTGGGGTGATGTAGTAGTAGGGAACTCACACGTTCAACGAAACACAAAACTAACATAAGGGACTAGTCCCAGGACGACCGCAGGGCAGAGATGCAGAGATAGTGGGGCCACCCGGTGGCTCCGTCATTGAGCGTCTGACTTCAGCTCAACTCATGATCTTGCAGTTCCTGGGTCTGAGTTCCCCGTCAGGCCCTGAGCTAATAGGTCTGAGCTTGGAGTCTGTTTTGGATTATGTGTGTGTGTCTCTCTCTCCCCCTCCCCAGGTCTCACTCTGTCTGTTTCTCTCAAAAGTAAACAAATGTTAAAAAAATTTTTTTTCTTAAAAATGCAGAGATTGTGTATTACCTTCCTCCATTACCTTCCTTGGATTACATTTTCAGAAGGACCAAAGGGAACATTTTGGTCCCATGGGCTGTGTTGAGTGTGACCAAGAGGTCACAACAGTGTCACAAAGTCCCGTGAACCAGCCTGTTTGGGAGAAGAAGTGTGGGTGAAGGCCCCCAAGGTGGCTTAGGGGTCCCATGAGTAGGGACCCACAACAGGACTTCCACTACCGAGATACCCTTGGCTGCACGTGCACAGTGAGCTCTGGGTGGGGAGCCCCAGACAGCAATGGAGCCCCTCGGCGATTTGACACCACTGGTGGGTTTTCAATGAGCTCCTGAATTATGAATTACTTCACACAGTTTGTGTGAGGGACAGTCTCTCATAAAACATGAGCTCAGGGTAGAGAGTGGGCAGTACCAGGACAGATCATTAAAAGAGATGTGGCAGATGTGTCCATGTGGCCCCCAGGGGCAGTAACCACTTCTCCCAGACCCAGACACCTGACTTTGAACTGTGCATGTGGCCACCCAGGACTGCAGCGTTCCCAGTATCCTCTGCGGAAGGGCTGGTTGTGTGAGCACCTTCACCCCCACTGCATTATGGGAAGGGAAATGAGTTAGAATTCTGGGATGTCTCCCAGCCCAGAGAAGCAGGCCCTTCGTGCTTCTCTTCCTGTCCTGCTGCTGGGAGTGTGAGCCCCATCATGTCCTGTGTGGGCCAGGGCAGCTCCTGGGATGACAGGGCTTCGGGAAGAGGAGCTCCCTGGAGCAGCCCTGCCAGGCCCTCCCTGGACTGTCTGCCTCTGGACCAAGCAGGAGAGAGATGCAGATTCATGCGTGGGACCTCTGTGACGGTAGCTGAACCCTGTCGTAACCAGGACGGCAGTTTGGGGGCAGACTTCTCTATGTGGTTCCTTGGGGTCAGGCTGCTCCTAGAAGCACAGCCCTCAGAAATTCTCAGCCCCTAATTCCATGGGGTTAGTAGCCAATTCCGACTCCAGCACTCCCCTCTCTAGGTGCTTCTCTCGACACGCAGGGGATCCACGCTCCCAGCATAGGGAGTCCGAGTATCTTCCAGGGACTACCTCTTCCTCCTTCCTCCCACACTGGCGTATTCTTGCTCTCTCCCAGAGAGGCGGCTGGGTTTGAAATACACTGTGCTGACTCTTGCCTTGCTAGTAGCTGCAGATTCTAAGTGAATAACTCCTGCAACAGGCTGTCTCGCACATGGTGTCACTTGATTATTGCTAGAAAGATGAGTTTGGAGCCGACAAGTTCCCTGCTAAGCAGAGAAGCCTAAAAGGCGAATTTGAGGGGCACCTGGGTGGCTCAGTTGGTTAAGCGTCTGACTTCAGCTCAGGTCATGATCTCACGGTTCGTGGGTTCGAGCCCCATATCAGGCTCTGTGCTGACAGCCAGCTCAGAGCCTGGAGTCTTCTTTGGATTCTATATCTCCCTCTCTCTCTGACCCACCCCTGCTCGTTCTGTCTCTCAAAAATAAATAAAACTTTTTTAAAAAGGCGAATTTGAAAATCCAACCAGAGAGCGCACACAGGAATAAGTAGAGCATGGAACTGGTCAACACTCGGTCTGAGCTCTCAGTCTGGGGTTATGGATCCTTAGGACTTCCGAGGTGCGTGATCTGCTCAGTGTCCTTTCCTATATGTCCTCCGCTCTTCAGGAACCAGCCATTTTATGGGGGAAAGGACTTCTAGTAGCATGAACTTTGTGGGAGATGTTGTAACAAAGTCTACAGTCCATTTGTTGGTTTACTCTTCTTGTCTGCACAGCCTGGTGGTGCAGCTTCATAATAAATTGTAAGCGGGTAAAATCTGAAGCTCAGTAAGGCCTACAGATCAGGAGATGATGCCTTTGAAAACAGTTGTTACTCACGGTTCCCACGAAGAAGGGGTGGACCACACTGTGCGGGCCCATTGAAGGAGCCCCAGGAGGTTGGACAGTAGTGATGGGCGCCTTTATGGTGGTTTCTGCAGGAGGGAACAAGCAAGGCAGGGAGGCAGGCTTAGGACTGACTAATGTGGATACTTTCAGGACTCTGGGGCCAGGAGCTGTCCCGAATGACCTGGTACCTGGCCCTGGGGTGATTCCAGCAGGTAGGCAGTGGCCCGGAGGAGGAAAACCTGACACATAAAGGAGCTGGTGGGTGTGGGCCTTGGGATGATTGGTTTCTCTTTGGCCTTGGAGCCTAGGAGCAGGATTCTTCATGGGGATGGGATGAGGTGGTGACAAGCCAGAGAGGCCATGTCAAAGTGACACAGACCAGGCATGTCAGTCAAAGAGACGCATGCTGGCCTCATCACAAGTGTCACCTCCTCAGAGGAACCATCCCCCCCTCCCCAGCCTCCAGGGACAGGGTCTCCCACCCCTAGTCTCCGTCGCCTTGACCCATGTCATTCCTATGGGGCATTCAGGGCCCCATGCCTGCTTGGCACCTGGCCATGGCTTCCCCCTCCAGAGGAAGCGTCCTCAGAGTCAGCCCTTGGTCCTATGTAATCTCTTCTCCCTCCACTGATTCCCCATTCCCCCTGGGCTGGGCCCCAGGTCCCCAGCCCCACGTAGGCTCCTCTGAGCTTCCTGAGTCTTATGCTTTCTCTTGCCACGCGGCTCCTTTCTAACACACTGTACCCATGGCCTCCCCTCCACAAAGCGTACACCCCAGGAGCAGGGGACAGAGGTGTGTGGGGCTGGTTTGATTTGGTTTGGTGGTTTTTTGTGTGTTTTGTTTTGTCTCATTCATTGCTGTGTCTATAGCCTAGGGCAGTGCCAGGCACATAGTAGGGACTCAATAAGCAGTGAACCAACTCCCCTTAGAACCACCCAGGACATTCTTGTCTGTGGTCCTCAACAATCACTCACCTGGGCACGTTCACTGAGGCCCTCGCCTGTCGGGCTGGTTCCAGACACAGCGGTGGCTGAGCCGGCAGGCCTGTCCATTCTCATGTCGCCAATGGTCTACTGGGAGAGACGCAGAAAACAATAAGTAAATATACACGAAGTCAGGTGGTGGTGTATACAGTGCAGAAAAATAAAGTCAGGGAGGATGCTGGAGCCAATTCCTAAAGGTGTTTAGGGAGCAGACGATGCACTGGGCAGAGTTCCAGGTTGTGAGAAGAGCAAGGGCAAAGGCCCTGAGGCCACGGAGGGCTGTGCGTATCCTAAATAGGAGTGTGGAATCTTAGCTTTGCCTCGAGTCTGTATTGTGTTCATTCAGTCATCCTTGGTTTCACCTTTCCAGCTGATTAACGCAAATCTGGGTTATCAATCTGTTAAACTTAGCCTCTTGTCTTCCAGTGGCTTCAAATGGAAATGGGTGCCTTTAGGTCAGGCCCACACGTGTTTCCAGAGTGGGTTCCCTGAGCCCAGCTGTGTTAGGCATCGGGAAGCTGTGAAAGAAACATGATGGTCTCTGCCTTGACAAGCCCAGTAAGGGATGTCTCCAGTGTCCTCCAGCCCCTTCTTCCATGCCCCACACCGTGTCATCTGGGTCAGAAGCTCTGACCCTGAGCCTCCATGTCACCTTTGTCCCCATGTCCAGTACCTCCCCTCTGAGTGACTAGGACTGACTCCTGTCCTCTCCATGTCCCCCTTGGTGAGGAAGGCCACCTCCAGCTGGGGACTGGTGCTGAACGCAGGGCCCTTCTCCACTGCACCTCTCTGACACACCTCACCCCACAACCCCACCACTGTGGGGCTCCCCTCCACCCCCTCCTCCCTCTTCATCCTCAGGCTACACACCGACCACCCCTCTTCACAGACCCCCAGGAGGTGGGTACAAGGACCCGTGCGGATCCTGAGGCCTTTCAGGGATGTTGCTAGGAATGAGGAGCAGTGTCCCGAAGCAGAGGGCTGAGCAGGGCTCCCAAGCAGCCAGCTGAGGCTAGTTATGGCAGTGAGAGGGCCACAAAGACAGGTGTGAGGCAGTTACAACACCACCCTGTCCCTCACTCAGGGTGCCTTGTGTTTCTGCCCTGGCCTGGCCGCTCCTCCTTGCTTTCTGTTAGGGGGACACCCGTTCATTCCTTCACTCATTCATTCACTTACTCATTCATCATGTATTCCCACTCCTTCACAGTGGCCAGATGATGGCTCATCCTAGGAGACCCATTACACACGTCACCTCCTCCTTGAAGCGCTTCTTGGTTGCCACCCCCTCCCACACTCCCCTCTGGCCTCACCGAGTCCCCCTCCCCCCCAACCCTCCAACCCATGCTCAGGGCTGTGATCACTCTCTGATTCCTCTCCGGTCCTTGAGCTCTATAAAGGCTCTGGGCCAGATGCACAAAGGGGCTCAGAGAAATGTGAAGATAGACAAAATACTGAAGAGACACAGGCCACATGTGGCTCTTGTCCACCTCCTCCCTCTCTCTGGGACCAGAAAGGCTCCATCCTTAACAGGAACTGGGGGACCTTCTCTTCTTCCCATGCTCATTTAGATGTTTTTTATGTTTTATTTATTTTTGAGAGATAGATAGAGACAGCATGAGCAGGGGGGGTCAGAGAGAGAGGGAGACACAGAATGTGAAACAGGCTCCAGGCTCTGAGCTAGCTGTCAGCACAGAGCCCGAGTCGGGGCTCGAACCCACGAGCCGAAGTCGGATGCTTAACCAACTGAACCACCCAGGCACCCCTCCCATGCTCATTTAGACCTTTAACAATTTTTTTTTTCAATTTTAACTTATTTTAAACTTTGAGGACACATCAGGTTGGTCCCTATCAGTAATGAGAGGTGAAATGATCCCTTCAAGGGTTGGAATCCATCTGTTGTGTCCAAGCCAGGACAGGACAATATGGCAGCACAGGATGCTAAGCGGATGATTAGGGGGCTGGGCCTCGGGGTGGAGATGGATGGAGAGTGGAGGCAGAGCTGCCTGGACCTGGGTGGAGTTGGGGGGAGGGGTGACTCTGGAGACTTCCACACGTGGGGGCACTTGCCCCCAGTGTCACCTTCTGTCACACCGCACTGCTCCTGCCTTAGCCCGCGAGCCTTTTACCCACATTGCATTGCACCCTCGGGCCTTTGCACGAGCTGTATTCTCAGCAAGAAGATCTCTCCAGACCAGCTAGCAAAGCCCCTCACCCTTTAGGACTTTGCTCCTCCAACCTTGCCTGCTCACTGCCCACCCCCCCACCATGACACACGCACCCCATGTGTACTCAGCACACCTGACTGTAACTGCCTGATGAGCAGTCTCCCGGGGAGATGGTCGGCTCTTGGAGGACAGCCTTCTAGACTGGCTGACCAAGGGCTTAAGCCCTGTTAGGTATCACCTGGGCAAGCCCCTTGTCTCCCTGCAGACGGGCCTGGCCACAGCCACCTCGCAGGACACAGTGCTTCGTGAGCCACCAGAGCTGCAGCATCAGGCTGGGCATCTGCTGCTATGTGTCCTCAGTGTGGACCTGGACCATAAATGCCCGCATGGCTGGGGTCTGCAAATGCCTGAGGGAGGGGTGTATGAGGGAAGTCAGAAGCCATGGCACACCTTGGGGACACTTCCCAGAGCCCTTGTTCCCTGGCCTGGCCCACCTCCTCCCCTTCTCAGCTGCCTCTACAGGGCCGGCCTTGAGGGCTGCATTCTCAGCCCAGTAAGCCCCCTGGCCAGGAGCCGGGGCAGGCCGGGCACTGCTGTGGCTCATGCCCAGGTGAGGAAGTGAAGCTCCACCAGGCTACGGGGAGGACAGCAAACTCAGGTGCCTCCAGGGGCCGGGTCTGGGGAGGCAGGGAGAAGCCTAGGGAGCAGTGGGGACTGTGGAGAGTGGGGACACCAGCTCTGTCCCCAGGAGGTTCCCGCTCAGCTCCAGAAGAGAGCTGCCCAGAGGGAGTGGCCCTCATGTGGATGGATCTTTTTTTTTAATTTATAGTTTTAAATTTACATTCAAGTTAGTTTTCATAAAGTGCAACAATGATTTCAGGAGTAGTCTCCTCAATACCCTTCACCCATTGAGCCGTGCCCCCTCCGCAACCCCTCCACTAATCCCCTGTTTGTTCCTCATTTCAGAGTCTCTTATGTTTTGTCCCACTCCATGTTTTCACAGTATCTTTGCTTCTGTTCCCTTATGGTCATCTGTTTTGTATCTTAAGGTCCTCATATGAGCAAAGTCATATGATATTTGTCTTTCTCTGACTCATTTCACTACCCATCAACCATCTAGTTCCATCCAGGAAGTTACAATGGCAAGATTTCATTTTTTTTGATTGCTGAGTAATACTCCATTGTATCTATATGCCACATCTTCTTTATCCTTTCACCCATCGATGGACATTGGAGCTCTTTCCATAATTTGACTATTGTAGATAGAGCTGCTATAAACATGGGGGTGCATGTGCCTTTTGGAAACAGCATAGTAGTATCCCTTGGATAAATACCTAATAGCACCATTGCTTGGTCATAAAGTAGTTCTGAATTTCATTTTTTGAGGAGCCTCTATACTGTTTTCCAGAGTGGTTGCCCCAGTTTGCATTCCCACCAGCAGTGCAAAAGAGAGCCTCATTCTGCACCAAGGACTCTCTTGTTGCCTGAGTCCTTAATGTTAGACCCTCGGACAGGTGTGAGATGGTATCTCCATGTGGTTTTGATTTGTATTTCCCTGATGATGAGTGATGTAGAGCATTTTTTCATGTGTCGGTTGGCCATCTTGGTGTCTTCTTTTGAGAAGTGTCTATTCATGTCTTTTGCCCATTTCTTCACTGCATTGTTTATGTTTTGGGTGTTGAGTTTGAGAGGTTCTTTATAGAGTTTGGAAGGTAACCCTTTATATGATATGTCATTTGAAACTATCTTCTATTTCATCAGTTGCCTTTTAGTTTTGCTCATGGTTTCCTTCACTGTGCAGAAGCTTTTTGTTTTGATGAGGTCCCAGTAGATCATCTTTGCTTTACTTTCCCTTGTCTCTGGAGACTTGTTGAGTAAGAAGTTGTTGCAGCCAAGATCAAAGAGGTTTTTGCCTGCTTTATCATTTTGATGGCTTCCTGTCTTACATTTAGGACTTTCATCCATTTGAGTTTCGTTTTGTGTAGGGTGTAAGAAAGTGGCCTAGGTTCATTCTTCTGCATGGAGCTGTCCAGTTTACCCAGCACCCCTTGTTGAAGAGACTGTCCTGATTCCATTGGATAGTCTTTCCTGCTTTGTCCAAGGTTAGTTGGACATATGTTTGTGGGTCCACTTCTGGGTTCTGTATGCTGTGCCATTGATCTGTCTATTCTTGTGCCAGTACCATACCGTCTTGATGAGTACAGCTTTGAAATGGAGCTTGAAGTCTGGGATTGGGAAGCCTTCCGCTTTGGTGTTCTTTTTCAGATTGCTTCATCCTTTTCGGGTCTTTTATGGTTCCATACACATTTTAGAATTGCTTTTTCTAGCTCTATGAAGAATGCTGGTGTTATTTTGATAGGAATTGCAATGATATCTAGATTGCTTTGGGTAGTATTGACACGTTAACACTATTTGTTCTTTGTATCCAGGACCATGGAATATTGGCCCATTTTTTGTGTGTCTTCTTCAGTTTCTTTCATGAGCTTTCTATTGTTTTCAGTGTATAGATTAGATAAGACTTTTTCGTACGTATTTTATGGATTTTGCTGCCATTGTGAATAGGATTGATTCCTTTGATTTATCTTTCTGTTGCTTCCTTGTTGGTGCATAGGAATGCAATCAGTTTCCGTGCATTGATATTTTATTCTGCGACCTTGCAGAATTCACGAATCTGTTCTAGCAGGTTTTTGGTGGAATCTTTTGGGTTCTCCACAGAGAGTATCATGCCATCTGCAAAGAGTGAAAGTTTGATCTCCTTATGGCCAATATTAATGCCTTTTATTTCTTTGTGTTGTCTTACTGCTGAGAGTAAGACTTCCAATACTATATTGAAGAACAGTGGTGAGGGTGGGCATCCCTGTCTTCTTCCTGACCTTATGGGAAAACCCTTGGTTTTTCCTCATTGAGGATGATATTAACATTGGGTCTTTATATATGGCTTTTATGATCTTGAAGTATGATCCTTCTCTACCTGCTTTCTTGAAGGTTTTTATCAAGAAAGGATGGTGTACTTTGTCAAATGGTTTCTCTGCCATTTATTGTGAGGATCATGTAGTTCTTGTCCTTTTATGGATGTGATGCATCACATTGATTGTTTTGAAGATATTGGAACAGCCCTGCATTCCAGGTATCAATCCCACTTGGTCGTGGTGAATACGTGTATAAATGTCTTGTTGGATCCGGTTGGCTAATATCTTGTTGAGGATTTTGCATCCATTATTCAACAAGGAAATTGGTTTGTAGTTCTCCTTTGTAGTGAGGTCTTTGTCTGGCTTTGGAATCAAGGTAATGCTGGCTTCATAGAAAGAGTTTTGGAGTTTTCCTTCCATTTCTATTCTCTGAAACAGCTTCAAGAGGATAGGTGTTCATGTTTCCTGAAATGTTTGGTAGATCTCCCCTGGAAAGCCATCTGGCTCTGGACTCTTGTTTTTTGGGAGCATTTTGATTACTCATTGGATTTCTTTGCAGGTTATGGCTCTGTTAAAATTCTCTATTTCTTCCTATTTCAGTTTTGGTAGTTTATATGTTTCTAGGAATGTGTTCATTTCTTCCAGATTGCCCATTTTATTGGCGTATATTTGCTGATAATATTCTCTTATTATTGTTTTTATTTCTGCTGTGTTGGTTGTCATCTCTCCTCTTTCATTCTTGATTTTACTTATGTGGGTCCTTTCCTTTTTCTTTTTGATCCAACTGGCTAGTGGTTTACCAATTTTGTTCAAAGAACCAGCTTCTGGTTTCATCGATCTGTTCTACTGTTTTTTAGTTTCCATAGCATTGACTTCTGCTCTCATCTTTATTATCTCCTGTCTTCTGCTGGTTGGGTTTTCTTCACTGTTCTTTTTCCAGCTCTTTAAGGTGAAAGGTTAAGATGTATTTCTGAGACCTTTCTTCCTTCTTTAGGAAGGCTTGGATTGCTATCTACGTCCCTCTTATGACCACCTTTGCTGCGTCCCAGAGGTTTGGGGCTGTGGTGGTCTCCTTTTCATTGGCTTCCATGTACTTTTTCATGTCCTCTTTAACTTCTTTGTTAGCCCAGTCATTCTTTAGTAGGATGTTCTTCATCTCCAAGTATTTGTCATCTTTCCACATTTGTTCTTGTGGTTGATTTTGAGTTTCACAGTGTTGTGGTCTGAAAATATGTACAGTATTATCTCGATCTCTTTGTCCTTGTTGAGGGCTGATTTGTATCCCAGTATGTGATCTATTCTGGACAGCCTTCCATGTTCACTGGAGAAGAATGTATACTCTGCTGCTTCAGTATGAAATGTTCTGAACATATCTGTTAAGTCCATCTGGCCCAATGTGTCAGTCAAAGCCATTGTTTCCTTGTTGATTATCTGCTTAGATGATCTGTCCTTCGGTGTTAGTGGGGTATTGAAGTCCCCTACTACGATGGTATTATTGCCAATGAGTTTATGTTCGTGATTAATTAATGTACATATTTGAGTCTCTCACATTGGGAACATAAATGTTTCCAATTGAAGGTCTTCTTGGTAGACAGACCCCTTCATTAAGATTTAATGCCCTTCTTCATCTCTTGTTAGTCTTCATTTTCATCTAGATTGTCTGATAGAATTACAGCTACTCCGGCTTTCTTTTGTTGACCATTAGCATGATAGATGGATCTCCATCCCCTTACTTTCCATCTGAAGGTGTCTTTAGGTCTATAGTGGGTCTCCTGTAAACAGCATATAGGTGCATCTTGTTTTCTTATCCATTCTGTTACTATGTTGTAATAGACTTAAACCCTCTCCTTTCTCCCTTTTCCCTTGTATTTCAGTCTCTGTTGCTATTTCCACGTTCCCCCTTTCTCTCCAGCTGTTTTTGGGGGTGGAATTGCTTTTCCCTCTCCCCTCTCCATCCTTCCCCCTCCTCCCCCCCGTTTCCATCCTCTCTCCACTAGCAAGAGCAGCTCCTTGCCCTCTGCGGCCATTCTGTGGTTCAGGATGTGCACATTTTAGTGTTAATTCTCAAGTCTGTTTCCTAGGTGTGCAGGCTGGTTTAGTGTTGGCCTGGCTGTGTTTCGGGAACAAGAGACAGAAAAAGTCCATGCTCCTCCGCCATGTTGACCCCTCCACTGCTCCATCCTTTCTTGTCAGACCAGACAACCACCACAGAAAGCTCCACACCTGGGTTTCCACCTCAACTCTTCCAGGTTTTAGATACTAAAATTCATTCTTTAAAAGACTCCATCTGGCCCCTGAAGCCTAGTTCCTGGCCCTTGAATGAAGTTGCTTGACTAGAGATGGGCGCAGGGGCAGGAGCCCCAAGACAAGGTCCAGATTCTGGATGGAAAGCCCCTCCCCCCCCCACCTGCAGGCCCCCTTGTGGACTTGCAGAAGGACACCTTCACCACCTTCCACCCCAGAATCATCCTCCTGGGCAGGGTGCGGTGCCCCGCAAGCTGCTGGATGCCTGCAGTACCAGTCAGGGGCTCCCCACTGTTTCAGAGGCCCTGTGGCCAGTGGAGCTACCCCTCCTCCCCACCCACTGCCTTCCTGCACACGCCCTGCACATCAGCGGAGTCCTGTGAGTCCAAGCACACATACTATCTGAGCTGACGGATTGTGGAGTCGGGTAATGGGCTGGAGTCGGACCCCAGGGACAAGCCTGTGGGAAGAAGCGTGGATATGCCCTGACGTGGGAGGACAGTGAGCAGCCTCTGCAGCCCTAAATGTGTATTGAGCACCTGCTGTGTACTTGATCCTCGGTTTGGAATTCTGTGGACTGCAGGGAAGAGGGAGACTGGGCATCTGTCCTCGAGAAACCACATATAGCCGGATGAGGAGGTGGTGCTGTAGAGGGTTTCAATGAGGAAGAGGGGATGCACCTGATGGGAGAAAGGGGCTGGGATCTCGGTGTCCCCAGAGCACCAATAGGACTTGATCTGCTGGGGACGAGGGCAGGTTGTGCTGCGCTTGGAGAAACAGCATGCACGGAGGCTCAGAGGCAGGACATCCAGGGTGTGGGGGAGTGGAGCGGTTGTGAGGGTGGCTCCCCAGTTCCACCCTGCTGCTATGTCGGGCCTCCTCCCTCCCTTCCTCTGTGATGAGAAGGATGGTGGGGAGAGCAGCTATGAGTGAGCACTCCTGGAGGTCCTGTTATTAGCTCTCTATTTCAGATGGAGACACGAGGTACAGAGAGAGGAGCCACTTGCCTGAGGTCACAGAGCAGGGAGCCCTGGCCTGCATCCATAACTACGGCCCTATGCCGCCCCAAAGGGTGCAGGCCTAGAACAGACTTTGAAAGCAGTCTGATCCCCAGTGCCCCACCAGATGCTAGGTCATCCTCAGGAAATACCTCTCGACACCTACTTGCACAGCCTCAGGTCCAGGGAGTTTATTGACACTTCTGGAAACTGGCTTGACCTCCCTGTGGATTGTTCCAGGAAAGCCCAGGACAGGTGTGGGGCAGCCACAGGTGCCTCTGATGCTTTCTGCTACTGGCTGAGCAGCTCCAGCCCCCTTGGCTGCCATGGCAGGGGGCCTGTCAGAGGTGACAGCCATGCAGGGAGGAACGTGGTGGACAAGGTGAAGGAGGCACGATGCATGCTCCATGGACACGTTCGGGTGTTCACTCAGCAGACTCAGAGTCAGGTCTTACAACGTGGCTATCGTGAGTACAGGCCTGGCTGTGCAGCTGTGTATACAGCACGGCCCCTTGGGCTGCCAGCTACAGGGAAAAGCACTAGGCAGAGAAAGCCAGCTCCCATTGCCCCCCAGCACCCACACAAGTAATTGTGCTGCTGTGAGGCTGTGGCCATAGTTCCCAGTGAGGGGTAAAAAGAGGAACAGGGTGCCAAGGGCAGGCCCTGACCAAGAACCAGGATGCTAGAGCCAGAGGCTCCAGGCTCTGTGATCTGAAGCATTGACCTTACCTCTCCATGCCTCACTGTCCTCATTTGCAGAAAGGGGCAGTCATACTGGCGTACACTCACCCCTCCTCCTGCTGCGCCCCAGATGAGCACTTCCTGTCCAGCTTGCCCATGTTCACCTCCCCTCTCCTTCCCCACCATAACCACTTGGCAAAGTAGGTGCCAGGAGTTTTTGAACAAATTAGTGTATGGATGAACACTAGCACCCTATCCCCACCTTGGGCTCTCTTGGAGGGTGAGCTGGAGGGATGGGATATCCCCACCTGCCCAAGAAGCATGTGCATGCCTCCACTTACCCTGGATATGGCCTATGGGGTCTGCAGGAACCTCTGGGGGGAAAGGCTGGGTGGGTGAGGCAAGGACCAGAAGGCCCTGAAGACCAATGAGTCTAATGAGGTGTTAGAGGTAGTCTTTGGGGGCTTCTGTGAAGGATTTTCCTTTCTGCAAAGAGGTGGGCAGGGTTCAAGGAGGTGCCCCCTTGCTTCCAGCTTGAGTGCTATCTCTGTAGATGTGATGGCTGGAGTGGAGGCAGCCACACTGCAACCATCAAGGAGCAACACCAATATTCTGCTAATGGTAGAGAGGCTGCGGCACCTGAGTCACTGATGACTTTGTCAGTCACCAGACCACCTCTGGTCCTCCTGTCTCTCACATCATCATCAAGCATTCAAGGTGAGATCCCTTCGCAGTTTACCCGCTCTTGGTAGGGTTTTCTATCACTTGAGCCAAACATCTCCAACTGATACAGCCTTATAGTGTCAGTTAAAATATCTCTGTTCTTACCTCGTTCCTCAGCTGACTTGGATCTCTGCCCCTCCTCCTCCACTGAGCACCCACAAGAGCAGATTGTGACCGTGGTGCTCTGTCTGGTGGCCCATTCATGTTCGGTCTGTGAACACCTCTGGGACAGGCCTCTGTCTTTTCCTCCCTGGGCAACCTGAGGCTGCACGCAGTGGGCCTTCAGGTCACTGCAGGGACCTAACCACACCCTCCCCTCCCCGAATCAGAGCCTCTGACCGTCATGAATTCTTCTAAATCACTTAGGCCTAAGCACTGCTTCTGGACCCCGAGGGCTTCTACAGCCTCCTCAGGGTAAAGCGTGGGTCTTTTCTACACAGATTACCTACCTGTGAGCTCTTGCCTCGTGCATGCCTTCCAACATTAAGCTGTTGATTACTTGCCCACTCGGCCTCTCCTGCAGGAGGTCCAGGAGACCACTGTGCAGAAAAAGGAGTGCATTAATGAGACATGGAAAGTGTAGTGATGGGTACATCCCATTCCAAACCGACTGAGATTCTCTCCATATTTTGGAAAAGTCCTTGGGTGTGCAAGTAAGGCATAAGGTTGCCCAGGCTCCAAGCATTGGGATGTCCCCAGGCCTGGTGGAGGGGTGAAGGCTCTTGGCCTACCTTGTAGCAGCTCCTGATGCTGGCTGTGAGTGGCGAGGTGTCCTGTGGTCACATGAGCAGGACTCTGCCAAGGAAAGCAAGGGAAAGAGGGATTCTAGTCCTAAGGGAACTGGGAAGGTGTAGTAATGCTGGGGAAACAGGGTCCTGTGCCTGCCTTCAGTACAAATTGCTTCTGTGAGTCTTACAATGGCCACATGAGGGTTACAAAGCCTCAGGTACCCACAGTATGCTGGGTGTGGGGCCAGGTGCCCTGAGACATGGACAGGCCACACCACGAGGGGTCCTGGGCTGCACACAGCAGAATCTGGGTTTGCCATCTGGCTCCACACTTCCAGACTATAGCCCTGTCACCTCCCTTCTCTGAGTCTTCTTCATGTCCCCTAAAGTGAGGTCATCAGTTGCTACCTTAACAGGATCAATCCCATGAGGGTGAATTTGGGTAATATGAGTGGCCCGGCCTATAGCAGGCCTCCAGCAGATACAGTTTAAATCCACTTGGATCTCCAGGATATTTTGGAGTTTTGCAGCATTATCTAAAAGTCTTCCTTGATGCTAGCCTAAATCCATACTGTCGCATTCCAGGATGCTCCATGTAGACCACTGCAAGGAGCAATTCGAAGTGAGGTTTTTTCGTTTTTTATTTTAATAGCCAGTGAGCGACAGAAAACCCAAAGGGACCTAAACAAGCAGTCAAACAAAGCTGGAGAGAATGGTTTATGTACCTAAGAAACCTAAGAGCAGAGAGTTTCAGGCAAGGGTGTACCTGGGTCCTTGAGGACATCAGCAGGAATCATCTTTCTGGACCTCTTGGCTTTGCTTCCTTTCCTCTGTGCTGGTGTCATACTCAGCTGGGCTCTTCTGTTAGGAAACCAAGATGGCCACCAACTGTCACGGGCTGTCAGTGTCCCAACAGAAAAAGAACCTCTCATTCCCTAGGATTCCAGCCCTAAGGTCTGGACCCACTGGGACCTAACCGGCACATACCCAGTCCTGAGGCCAACACTGTGACCAGGGAGGGTGGAATATGCCGATTGGCCAGATTGAGGTCATGTGACCACCCTCCCTTAGGAAATGCCTGAACGGTTTAAACCTGCTTTCCTGAGTGGGAGATTATGGGATGCCCGAGAGGACAGAAGTGAGTGTCCAGGTGCTGCGTTCCTCTATGCCTGCTGTCCTGGGTCGTATGTGCTCTTCTCCTCTTCCTACACCCCACTGTCTTCATGGCAGCACTTCTTCCCTTCCCTCCACTGCTTCCTTCCATGCCTTTCCACCCATACCCCAAAGGAATTAGACTTCCTGTTTGAATTCAAGATTCGAGGCCCATGCCCAGCTTCCATATTTGGTTTTTTGGTGTCCTGGTATAATCATTTATTGTCAGCCTGTGTCCACAGAGTACCTACTATGTGCCGCTGTGAGTTTTCACGGCCTTATTATTCTGGGTTTCTAAGGGCAAAATGCAGGAGACTTCCAAGGAAATGCGTTTTGTCTGAGCAAGCATCGAGAGGCTAGCTTCCAGTCCCTCGGTGCCGCTCACTTATGTGGCCCTGAGGGAATTCTTTCCCTTTTCTCGACTTGTGCTTTCTTATCTGCAAACTGAGGCCCTGGGAAGGCTGAGATCCTGGAGCCCTCTCAGCTCTGGCATACTGTGGCTGGTCTTAGAACAAGCCTCTGTGGCTGTAAGGTAGCCTGTGAGCACCACTGACAGTGACCACACCACTCCCTTTGGTGCCTGGGGCAGCCCCGTGGTCGCTGTCCATGGTGCTCTGTGCAGCGTCAACGACCAGACAATTCTGTGTCTGAATATTTCTCTTGGATAATGAAAACACTCAGGGCAGAGGAGGACCTGTGGCTTTCTATGCCTGTGTGGTCCCCAAGGTTCTACGTGCCTATAAGGCTGCCTACTGCTGCTGCGACAGAAATTCTCTTTTGAGGTGTTTGGGAATCCCAAGCCCTCCCACCACTGAAAGTCAAGCCTGGAACTCTGAAAAGGAAGCATAGAGTGGGAGCCACATGGAGGAGAGGAGAGGATGCTATCTATAGAGGCTGCTATATGTCCATGGAGTCCAGCCTTCATCTGCCTCCCCATCCCTCCCTTCTTCTTCTCCCACCCACTTCCCTTTCTCTGTTATAGCTGACATTGGTCACGGCTCCCTGGAAGCAGAAAGATGCCTGATGTGTCGGTCGGTGGGCGAGGGGTCCTTTTCAGGCATGCCTAGTGAGGAGGACTTTCTTTTTCTTCTGGTCGAGTTAGTTTCTCTTCATTCTTTGAACCCTTGGAGACGTGAATTAATCCCCCTGGTCACTCTGTCACTCATTTGTCAGTTCACTCGGCTGCTTACCACTCTTTGAATCTATTTCTTCCCTTCTTTATTTAGCTCAGGCTGTGTTTTTAAGCAAGAAGGGAAATTTTTTAGGAGATCATAGAGAGCACAAGGACAAGCAGAGAACAGAGTAGCTGGTCTTCCCCAAAGATGAGAGCCAGCAACTCTTCAAGGCATGAGAAGCCAAGCTGGCTACGGCCTTTCACTTCTCTAGGGTCACACACTCACTCACCTCTATGCCTCACTAGACCCTTCCATCTTTTAAATCCACTGGCTTCTCTCCATTTCCACTGCCATGACTGTAGTGTCGTACTATTCTTTCATTTGCCTGGGAAGCTGAGGCAGCCTCCCGAATCCCATCGTTGCCCCTTTTCAATCTGTTTCTCTCACTATAGCCTGGGGAATTTGTTAGAAATGAAAACTTGATTCAACAGATTCCATCAAATTCAAACAGATTTCCATCCTGGAAAGACATCAAAATCTTAAGCATGGTGTGGTACTGGATTACCATTGCCCCACACTCAGTGCCCTGTATTGTCGGGCCCTACTCGGTTGGAGGTTTCTACAGCATGGCCCATGTTGTCCTCAGGCATGGCCGAAGGGCTGGTGAGCAGTGAAAACAGATGTGAGCATGCACTTTATGAACCAGTGAGAGATTTCCCCGTTTTCTTTTCCTTTTTCCAAGACAATGGCAATATTCCATAGAAACACTACTCTGTCAGCCTAAGTCCAGAGGGGAGAGGAGATGAGGGAGAGCCACATGACATATAGCCTGAGACATAAATAAAGTTATCTTAGACCACCGAGATTTGGGCAATCGTGTGTTATAAAGCATAACCCATCCTAACCTAACTGATACACATACCGCATGAACTTCTTGCTCGTCACTCTGTTGCTTTCCTAAAGCACCACTGGCCTTTCAGCACTTATACAAGTTGCTTCCTCCCACATTAGAACATCTGTCTGTCACTCTCTCTCTCTCTCTCTCCCTGGAAAGTTCTTTACTCCCATTTTTGAAGAGTTGATAGTTACTCACCAATGAGGTCTTGGCTGAGTTGTGAAGTACTCAAGAAAGGATTGCCTGGTCTCTGTTCAGAATACATTGAATTTACCTTCCTTGTCATTAGATCACTTTCATTCAACTTTAAGTTCCAGGAAGACGGAGCCCAGGGATTTAGATCATGCTATGTTGAGGCCTTACTCCACACCCCACTAATGTGCTAGGGTCCATGCTATGGGGCTAGAGGTAATGGGGATACATCAGCCATGAGCCCTGTTCCCACAACATGCCCCATCACAGGGAGACAGGTGTGTGAGCAGCAGCATTTGAACCCATTATAATCGTTCGAGCAGGGAATTAGTATAAAGAAGCCAGCAAGAAGGCAAGGAGACTGCCTGGAAGAGGGGGACTCAGAGATGGTTTTGAGGAGATTGGTCCAGATTGGTTGGGGCAGCTTCCTGGGGGAAGTGGAAGATGGGGGGATCTGGTGGAGGGATTGTAGAGCAAGAAGTGGTGCCCACATTTCCAGGGCTTAAAAGAGCATGACCCCAGGAGAAGTTGGAACCAGAAGTAAATATGTGGCCTCTGTCTGTCTCACCTCTGTGAAAGGAAATTGTGTGACTGTTCTACAATTTGGGTTTGCATTGCCCTGCCAATGACTATTTGGGTCATCTCTGTTCTTCCCCTTCTCTCGTTCACAGTGCTGCTAGGAACTCCTCTTGGACCTGCCTTGTGTAACACCTGGGAGTGGATGTGCAGCCTTCTAAGGCATGGGAGTGGTCACCCTGACAAGAAAATGCCAAAGTGAATTTCACTGTGGCCAGAGCAGGTGTCACACTCCTCCCCTCCGTATGCCAGCTGCTCTGCATCCTCTCAGACCCTCGGTGCTGTCAGCTGTCAAATGTCTTCCTCACTGTGGGTCTGATGAATATGAAAGTGACTTCGCACTTCCCTGCATCCTAGTGACATTGGGCAGCTTTGTCCGTGTTCATCTGTGCACCCAGTCTCCTCCTCTCTGACATGCCTGCTGTGGTCTTTTTGCTCATTGCCTCTATTTTCATGTGCATTTGTAGGACATCTTTATGTATTCTGGATACTGATCCTTTGCTTGTTGCATGTATTCCAGAGGTCTTCTGCTTTTTGTGGTTTGTCTTCTCACCAGTCATTTGGAGAAAAGACATGGATATGTTACTGCAGTCAAACTTATCCATTTTTTATGCACACTGGGCTTTTAATACCCTGTAAAAGAAATTATTCCCAACCCCAAGTGTAGAAAGCCATTACCTCCCCCCCTCCCCAAAATAAACCCTCCTCTTCAACTTTTCTCTTTGAAATGTAAATTTTTTATGGGCCTCGAATGAGTCTGGCATGTGGTATGAAGTGGGGCTCTAATTCATTTTGCCTTATGGATACTCAGTTGTCCCAGCACGGTTACTACATGAACCTCCTTTCTCCAGTCACATATGAAGAAGCCTTTTTAAAAATCCTAAGTATTGAGGTCTTCAGGTCTTTGATAATCTGTATATAGCACACCTGCAGTCATTCATGCATGTGGCCCATCTACTCTCCCCTCTCTAACTTTTTATCAATGCACTTTCTGGCATGTGCAAGTGCCCCAGGAGGCCCTGTGTAGCCATGTCTGGTTTTTACAATGTTTATTTATTTATTATTATTTTAGAGAGGAGATGTTGGAAGGGGTAGAGAGAGAGAATCCTAAGCAGGCTCTCCCCTGTCAGTGCAGAGCCTGATGTGGGGCTCGGTCACACAACCGTGAGATCATGACTTGAGCTGAAATCAAGAGTCAGACTCTTATCCAACTGAGGCATCCATGCGTGCCCTTCCATGGATGTTTTTGTGAGGATGAGGAATCAGGAGTACAGAGGAGTGTTGAGTTTGTAATGAGCCCACATAGTGATCATGTTGGGTGACCCCAACATGGAGTCTGGCTCCAGTTCTCTAAAGTGGGAGGTGGGCTTGCACAACAGACGTGCACCTCCTCACACTTCTGGTGGCTGGAAACCCTGATGGAAGTGTGGCAGGGTTGGTTTCTGCTGAGGCCTCTGCTCTGGGCCTGCAGTGGGCCGCCTTCCAATGCAGCCATTGCGTGGTGGAAAGAACAAGCTCTGGGCCCCACTCTCAGTACCCCATTGAACTTTGAGCTCCTGCCCATAGGCCCGTCTCCAAGTACAGCCACACTGAGGGAGAGGTGCCAGGGCTTTGGCATATTAATTTGGGGGACACAAACATTTGGTCCACGGGAGGGGTGGGGGGATTGAGAGGCTGGAACGTTCACAGGGCAAGAGTGAGGTGGTGTTTGGGTTTTCCTAAACTCTGCCCTAGCTGAGTGATTGGACAGTAATCCTCATTTATCTACACAGGGTTTGGGCAGGGCCCATGGGCAGGGCTGCTCTGTGCTGCATATTTGACATGGGCTGAGGCTTTGTTCATCACGGCTGATAGCTAGAAGCCCTGCATGGGCTGAGGGCCAGGATCTTTCATCCTTCGTCCTCTCTGTGTGGCCATGTGGGCTTACTCTCCGCATGGCGGTCGGTTTCCAAGAGCAAGAAAGCAGAAGTTAGGCCTAAACCTGACAGAGGTGTCATTTCTGCCATCACAGAAGTGAAGGTACAACGTGTTGTGTGGTCCATTGATACAGTACAACAATCACTGTAGGCAAGCTAATGAGCGCGTTCATCTCCTCATGTGATTGTCTTTGTTTTTTATGGTGCAAGCACCAGAAATCGGTTCTTAGCAAATTTCCAGTACTGTTGCGGACGAAATGACACAAAGACAAGACACACAAAAGACAGACACAGACACAGCACCGGCCGGAGGAAAAATTCTACGCAAGCCTCCTTGCGGTTTATTTTATACCCCAGTAGCTGGATGCATACTGAAATCTACAAGATGCATTCCTTTACCAAATAAGGGCAAGAAGCCAAACACATTCCAAGCACATGGGGGAGCAAAGGGAGGAAGCGACCACAACATGTTTACTAAGAGGCCTCCCCACAATTCCAGCCTCCTCCTTATTTCTTTTTTTTTTAATTTTTTTTAATGTTTTATTTATTTCTAGGAGAGAGAGAGAGAGACAGCGTGAGCAGGGGAGGGTCAGAGAGAGAGGGAGTTACAGACTCTGAAACAGGCTCCAGGCTCTGAGCTGGCAGTCAGCACAGAGCCCGACGCGGGGCTCGAACCCATGAACCGCAAGATCATGACCTAAGTGAAAGTCAGACGCTTAACCGACTAAGCCACCCAGGCGCCCCATCCTCCTCCTTATTTCTAAGGAGGGCATGTTCCCTCGTATGGGAGCAGATTATTAACCTTGGATATTGTGTGCAGGCCTCTTGGCAGAATGTCCTGTTTGCAGACATGATCTGCCCAAGCACAGAGTCCCATTTGCAGGCACATCCCCGCATCCCTACCCACTCTTTCTCGTGGTCACTGTCGAGCTCCCACAAATACACCATACAGCCTTATTAACGGTGGCCATCATGCTGGTTGTTAGATGTTCAGACTTCCTCATCCTACCTCTATTGCAGCCTTGTACCCTCTGACCAACATCTGGCCATTTCCCCTGCCTCCTAGCCCCTGGGGGCCATATGGACCTGGACCCATCTTCTCTCAGCCTTCCACTTGTAAATGCTGTAAACACACTGTGTTTGCCGGCACCTCCCAGGTCATGTCTCCTCTTGCCCTTTAAGCACAGGCTGGCCAGCTCTCTCCTCATGTCAGCACAGCCTCGAAACATGAGGATGCAGGGCTGGTTCACCCCAGAGCTGTGAACATTGGAGCTTACTGTCCCAAATGCCACTGTCTAGGCTAGTGCCGTGGCAGCCAGCACACAGGGGCCCCACGACTGGAGTTGTAGGGGAGCATGTGTGTTTACGTGGCATGAGGTCCATTGCTTGGATCAGATTATCTGATGGGTCTCTTACCCAGAGAAGGGTGCCAAGGTCGTGACAATAAACCTGATTTGAATCCATCTCCGTGACGTGGCTGTGAGAGGTGGTGGTTGGCCTGGCCCCTCCAAGCCCACCTCAAAGAAGCCATGGTTTCTCGTGAGACCCACTCACCACCTGCCACTTAGCAGGAACCCAATAAAGCAGGAACCCAAATTCACTTACTCTCCTGTTTTGTTTGTTTCAACTTTTTCTGGTGGGAAACTTGAAACATGCACAAAAGTAGGGAAAACAGCATAAGACCTCCCCCCCCCACACCCCACATGTCCCACTTCAACAGTGGACATCTCACCACTATACTTATCCCCCCTTCCTTGTCCCTATCATACTGTATATTTTCCAAGTTTTTGAAATATTTATTCATTTGTGAGATACTGGGAGAGATGGGGTGAGCAGGGGAGAGACAGAGAGGGAGACACAGAATCCAAATCTGACAGCCCAGAGCCCACTGTGGGGCTCAAACCCACTAACCACGAGATTATGACCTAAGCTGATGCTTAACTGACTCTCACTGGCCCAGGTGCCGCTATTTTCCCAATTTTTAAAAATAAAACTGCACATGTACTGAACGTGTTTGTATCGTGAGTGTGTGCCAGCATGAGCTTTCACACTTGCCCCGACACCCTAGCAGAGATTCTGGTACCCAATTCCACCACATATGTGCATAGGGCTGAGTTCCCAAACCACTAGGCCATTCTCAGACACCCACTGAGTGTCTGACAGTTCACCTCAAATGCAACACTCTGTAACTGGAGGTGGCCTCAGATCCCATAGGTCAGTGCTCAGGCCTTCAAGCCTGCCCTGCCTATACCCCACCCTGTGCCTACCCCACTTGAGGTCACTCGGTGTGTGAGAGTGGCTCACAGAGCTCAGGACACGCTTTACTCACTAGAGAACTGCCTTTCCCTCAAAGGACATAACTCTGGAGAAGCCAAGTAGGAGAGATGCATAGGGCACGGGGTGGGGGAGAAGATCTGAGCTCCCATGCCCTCTGGGCATGTCAAACTCTACAAACCTCCAGGAGGGCCTCAAACTGAATCAATCTGGACCCCTCTTTTACCAAGGCTTCATTCCATAGACCCTATGATCAAATCATTGGCTGTTGGGGATTGATTCCAGTGGGTGGGACTGTAAGTTCACCTCCTTAGGTGCTTTCCAAATGTCTCCTCACTGACAAGAACCCAGGTGTGATGGAATAGCCATGTCACCGTCATGGCTCTGCAGTGATTTCAGGGGCTAAGGGCAAGTGACCAAATATGATAAGAAAAGATGTCCCTATGGCTCTCTTTCCTCAAAAAATCCCCAGCCTTTGGGGTGCTGAGAGCCAGGAACTGTGAACAAAGACCAAATAGATATGAGGAATATGTTTTGGAATCTGAATGGCCAAATCTCTCCTTTGGGTTAAACACGTTTTCATGCCTGGATAACCAGGACCCGGATCAAGAGCCAAAGGTGAGCAGTACCAGCAAGCGCCCAGGGCTCCCTTCCATCACTCGCCCAGGTGATCTCCTTCCTGACTGGATGGGGTCTGGTTTGCTCTCTGGCTGCCGAGGTTGGCAGGACAGCACCTTGAGGCTGGCTGGTCATATGGCCTTGAGCTCACACAGCCTCCACGAGCCTCAGGCCCTCTTGTGCACAGTGAGGACCGTGTTGGGACTGCCAGGTCGCTGTGAAAATCATCTAGAGCGTGTGTCAAGGCCCAGCTCTGGGCTGGGCACCTAGTAAAATAACCTAGTAAGGGCTGAGTGAGGGGCATCCTTCCTCATCATCATCACTGACCTTTATGTCCAGTTTTGCACTGGCTGAGCCTGGAAGTGCCCGTGTCCCTGGCATACGTTGTGTAGCTTCCGTGAGAGCTGGGGACAGCTGGAGCCCTCCAGAGAGCAGACAGTTGGTGTTGAAGATGCTTTAAGACATCCTTGAGAAACTTTCCTGGGCCGGGCTGTCAATTAGCTTGAAAGACAACCTGGGTATGATCTGCCATGGACACAGCAGACCTAGGAGAGGACTTGGGATGCTCTCCTGAGACCAGTGAAGGTGCGTCAGTGGGAGAAGCTGTCCCCTGGGTTTGAGTGCTCATGGGGCCATGCAGCTGGATTGCAAAATTATTGAGAAAGGCAAGATGCAAAAAAAATAGAGAAAGAAAAAAGAATTTGAGTGAAGTGTGTTTTTCCTCCTGTATCAATAACAACCAACTTGGGACATTCAGGGATTATTCCCGAATGTGCTTGCTCACAGCCCTTTGCTCCTTCAGACTCAGGGAGCCCATGGGTGGCTTTAAGACTTTAGCTGCATGTATTTGAATCTCCAAGTCACTTGCCATTGGTTTGCAGAGCGGGAAGGCATTGCCGTCAATGACTATTTCACAGTCTCCCTGAATGTTCAGTGATGCGAGATAGGATCTAATTGTCCAGGTTCTTGACATTCAGGCTTGTCTCCTTTGTAAAGTGGTGTCACTGATGTCTGGGTACTTGAAAACGGGGTCAGTCGTGGGGAGAGATTCTGGAAATACCAAGTAGAGGGTGTGGTGAGGTCAGCTACACCATCCCGCACACTTATTCCTTCCGGTGCTGCCTCACAGAGGCCCAGGGCACAGAGTTCTGGAGCCACAGGCTGCCCTCTGGGGTTGCTCCCAAATTTTAGGGATGTTCAGATCCTGGGCAAACAATGCCTGTCAAGAGGATATACACCAGAGGGCTTTGGGAACGATCCTATAGCTTCTGGGAGGAGGTGGCTTTCAGAGTGGAATTCCAGGTCAAAAGACCAGCAGTATGACTCTTTGGGAGCTGGGCCTGGGGACGGTCTGCTGACGCTGAAGAAGGGATCCCAGGGTAGCTGGGGACCTCCCGGTCCCCCCAGCTCATGCCCTCTCTTGGCTCTCCCATAGTGGAAGCTATTTGCATCCTAAACATGTGTTCTCTCTCGTTACAGGTCTGAAGGGGAGAGCTCCCGGAGTGTCAGGTACATGTGTCAGCAGTCTCTGTTTGTGCGTCTGGGTCCTGCAGTGGGTGGCTTCAGTGAAACCATGCGCTTTGATGTCTCTGTGATGAGGTCACCCGTCGGAGGCCTGCAGCCTTGCCGCTCCAGGCCCTGGCCTGCCACCCGAGGACCGTGGCCATGCCATGTGCTGGCTTGGTGTCCTGGGGTGGGAGCACCAGCTTACTATGCAGGCTCACTTGGTTCCAGAGTGAGCTTCGTGGCAGTCACCAGATTGGGGGTGGTTCCATCCCCTCATGGGCGGCAGTGTCCGGTTTACCTCGGCTGTGACATATGTAGGACCAGAAGCATCTCAGCTCAGACAGTCCCTGGGGCCAGACTAGGCCAGATAAAGCAGGTCTCTGGGCTGTTGGGTGGAGGGGTGGGCTCCAAGCAGCCCTCATTGATGCGATGTCTCCATGGCCCATGGAACACACGATGCCTAAATGTCCTCTCCTCACCTCCACAGGTGGTGGGCGGAGGGTCAGCTAGGAGTGGGGTCACAGCTGGGGGTACCAAGTGGATCAAGGAGAGGGGCTCCAAGGAACCATAACCCCATGGTGCTCTTGCCTCAGCCCAGGGCCTGGGGCCAGGCAGGTCTCAAGGCTTGAATTGGGGGACCAAGATGCCCATGAACGATGGGATACACGGGCTGGTGATGATGATGGGGGAGGAGAAGAGGAGCATGAAGGGGATTTAAGGGCCACTGGTACACCCAGGCCTGTTGGCAGCAGATTTCCTGTGTCTGAGATCACTCTATAACTGGGCTGGGACACAAGTTGAGCATCCTGGGCCTGGAGCTAGGAGTATCGCAGTATCACACCTGCGGATGGGGGCGGGGGGTCGTCTGCTAGGCCAGAGAGGTGCAGATGGATGGCAGGGAGGCTGTATCATGGGGAGACTACTGGAATCACCATGTTGAGGCCCTGCTGTGTACTGTGCACTTGACTTGGGCTTAGCCCGGGAGACATCCATGGTGGTCCCAAGTCAGGGAGGCAGAAAAGGGGGTTGTGGGAGCTGGACCTAAAGACCCTGAGTCAGGTGGGGTCCCAAAAGGAAACAGAGGCACACTCAGGGTGAGGGGATGGAACAAGTCCTACAACCAGCTAGGGATTGGTTGGGCCTGGTGCCATCCAGGCCTGAGAGGGCAGAGGAGATGCACTGAGGGATGGAGAATGGCCGAGGCCCGTAGCTGCAGGAGGAGGGGCAGCTGAGTCTTCTGGAGCCAAGGCCCCTTGGAACCTATGCAGCTGTGAGGGCAACGGGAGGGTGCCTTCCATGGGCTGATGGGGAAAGGCCCCAGGTGCGCTCAGGTGTGTCCTGAGCAGAGCAAGGTGCAGGAGAGCATCTGTCTCATGTTCCATTTGGGGTGAGCAGAGTTACATAGAAGAACGTCGTTTCTTGCTTATCATGTTTGCTTAAATAAACAATGGCAGGAGACCCGAGCAGCTCTTCACATGATCCCCTGGGAGGTGGGGAGCAGGGCAGGCAGAGAAGAGTGACCATGAGCCTCCTGATAGCGTGCACTGTGCCGTCGCCCGAGCTTGGAACCATGCGAATGTATTTCCCTCTCCAGAAGTCTTGTTAAAAGTGACGAGCTTTGTGAGGAGAGGGAGGGTTCCTGAGGGGTAGTGAGCATCCCGTCCCTGGGGTATGCACAGACATTGGAAGGGGATTCACAGGGGGAAATAGTCCTAGCATCTGAGCCCTCCCTGCTCTGTCTGACACATTCCCCCAGAAGGTGTTCCTGGCTGATGCTGGGAGACCCTTCACCAAGATCTCCTGGGACCGGTAGGTTTTCACCTGTAGGTGCGAGGAGACGTGTGTAAGGTGGTGTTTGTCCCTGAAGAGAGCTGGAGTGCCTGGCCCAGCCTCACCCACCCTGCCTCAGGGTTCCCTTCAGTGGGCTGTCAGGAACCTGAATTTGCAGGCCAGGTGAAGCAGGAGAGTGATTCTCAGCTCCGGGGAAGGGCGGGAGCAGGAACATGAAGGTCCTGCTTGGGGAGAATAAGGAATGGCCTTGGAATGAGGTAGGGGTAGCGGGCAGGGGGTGGGGGAGATACCCTACCTATGGAACTCGGAATGTGTGTTCCCAGCTCAAGCCAACTGGGTCTCAGCTGGATACTAGGATGTGAGGAGCCAGGAAAGGAAGAAAAGTGATGTGAGTCCAAGCAGAGAAGGCCGCATCTAAGTTTTTCTAAGGCTCAAGAACCCATCCCCATAACGACCTGTGCTCTGCTGTGTAGACTCTTGGGAATGGGCCCAGAGACCTTGAGGAGTGTTGGTAGAAGACCTTTCTGGGACTTTAGCATGTGGGGTCAGGCCTCGACTGAGCCTCTGCCCTGTGCCAGGTACACGTTCTGTCCACAGGGAGACTCCTCGGTGGGCACCACACCTTGGTCCCATGTCACACCCTCTGCTCAGCACAGGGGCATGGGGCACAGGACAGGAACCCCCAGCCAGTTGAGCTGTGGCCCACTCTTCACGCTCCAGGCCACTATTCCCAGGCAGCTGCTGAGTCTGCTTCCCAGGGAAGAAGGACTATGAAGTCCCTTCCTAAAGGGAGCCTGATGGTGGGCTGAGTGTTCCCCCAGGGGCCTGCCGGAAGGAGTGGTGTACAAGTCCAGTGGTGACCCTCCCTGATTTGCCCCCCAGGGAGCACCTCTGCCCAGCACAGTAGCCATGGCTCCCACTGGGCCCGCCGCCTCCCTCGTGTGCAGCCCTTCCCCCAGCTCCTGTCCCCAGGCACCTTGTGCAGCCGCCCAGCGGTGCTACTCTCTGGTTCCAGAGGCGTCGGTGGGCTCCCTGCCTATGTTGCAACAAGTCTGTGGCACAAGTGCTGTTTGTTCTGCCCCCTGTGCTGGGTAGACCCGCACCTCTCTGAGCACCTCAAGCTGCTGCCTCCCCAAAGCTCTGAGGGCATCATGGATGATGTGCCTTTGCCTGCTTGCCCTCCTTGGATTTTTGTGCTTGTGTTTGCTCTCTGTGTTCCCTTTGACTTCTGTCCTAGTGACTTGAGCTCTTAGTGCCCCAGACAGAGGTCCCAGGTTATGTCCTAGCACAGAGCACAGAGCAGGCAACCATGGTCCGGGCTGTCGCTGAATAAATTTGCTTTGGAATGGCTGGGAACCCCGAGCACAGGGCCTTGCACACAGAACCGGTGCAAATTAACATCTGCTCCATTGGATTCAGAACTCATAGGTATTTTCAGGCCCTTAACTGGAAGGGGGATAACATCAGACCATCTGCCTTGCTCAGTGGAGACCCCTTCCTCTCCCCTGCTTAGCCCCGACGCCCACCACAAACACAGACAATAGTGGGCAGGAGGGGCTATATTTGACTCAGAAAGGTGATTTCTGGCTTTTGTTCTCCTGGCTGAGGTCTGCAGGGACACCAAGAGCACATGATCTTTGCTAAATGTTAAGGAAATGGACCCTGAGAGCCCCTCCTTACCCCACTCCTACCCTGGGGTCCCTGCTTGGTGAGATGTTGTTCTGGACACTCAGAGGACAGGAGCTGCAGCCTTTCTGGTGGTGGGAGACTCCCTGAGCAGCAGGGAACAGGTTCTGCCAGGAGAAGCCCCTTGGCCAATAGTCGCTCACTACTTTCCCCCTCCCCTGGCAAAACATTTTTAAGTCCAGATGTATCCATTTTTCACAAACAAAATGACTCTCTTTTGACCATTTTGGAGACGTAGGACCTTGCTCCCTTGTTCCCGGGGTGTGTGTGTCTGTTTTTGAGTCTATTCCAAAGGAGGCAGTGGAGGCCCTCCACTTGGGACCTCCTAATGATTAATTGGTTTCAGGGGTTCGGGGTAAGGGGGGGGCATGTGGGGAAATAAGAGCTATGCAGATTTTGGAGTTTGAAAGAAGGATTAGCTGCATGAACGGCCCGGAGCAGGTGCTGACACTGTGGCTCAGTACGAGGACCTTCTGTAGTGCCAAAGCGTTACCTTTTGCCTCTTTGTGGTTCTCATCCACCCCTTGGAATGAACTCTGTCATGTTCATGGTAGGAATCAGTCCCATTGACTGAGGGTTTGCTATGGGTTTCTGGGTGCCTGTGGTCACGGGACTGCACCTGCTTAACCAACCCCACCCCTTCAAGGGAGTTAAGGTGCGCCCCAGGTTTTCAGCTCTGGGAGACTGGGGTAGAGAAATGCTGAACTGCTTCCCTAGATAACAGGGTTTCAGATGCAGATCCGAGACTTCCCATCCAAAGCCTTTCCAGGTCCTCTCCCTGGTGCTTGTAGAAGGTACAGATTTCGTGGGAGAGGGGGACGTCCTTGATGTTTCTGCCTCAGGAGGACCAGGGTGGGTCCCGGGACTCTGAATTTATCCCCCTTCCTGCATGATTCTAACAGCCTAGACACCCAGTCTCTGGCCAAGCACGCCAGCGTCAGGCTGTGCCCGGCTCACAGGTATGAGCTCAGAAACCCTGAAATAAGGAGTTGACCTAGATCCCTTCCCAGTGAGGGAATCCTAAAACCTTGACTGGCATTTTCCAAGGTCCCAGCAAGCTTCTCAGGACCTTGAACATCTAGCCAGTGAGCCCTGAGGCCTGCTCATTTGTGGGGTGTGGGAGCTGCTTCTGGACAAGGTGGGCTCAGTCATAAATGTTGTCTTCATTGGAGCAAAGACATGGAAGTGAACTCAATGAGTCTACATGAATCCATTTTCCTGTGAACATCTCCCAGCATTCTGTGCCAAGGCAAGGCAGCCTTTGTCATTGACTGAGCCTTTTCTCCCCCCGAACCCCAAATGAGAGCATGCAATTGATTGTGTGTACAAGGTGGGATGAAAACTGCCAGGGGTGGCAGACGAGGCTGGGATGTTTGTGGAGCTGGGGAAACAGGGCTGAGCTGTCTGTCCCCTCTAGGTCAGAATGGGAGCTGACTCCAAAGCAGGGAGGGGGGCCAGGGCTGCAGAGATGCTGTGCTGAGGTCTGAGCAGGTGTCCTTGGGAGCAGAGAAGAAATTTCTCAGCACTGTGCATGGGAGTAGAGGCCCTGGGTTCAGACAGTGGTGAATTCAAATCCTTCTCCTCATCCTCGCCTGTGTCACCATGGACCAGACACTGAACTCTCCCAGTGTCAGAGTTCACATGAGTTAAGCGGTCTTTACTGAGTGCCTACTGTATGTGTCACCAAACCCAAGTTCATCTGCCTGATGCACAACAAAGACCATCATGGAAACATGGTGGATGAAGCAAAGCAAAGGTTTATTCGAGAGGCAGGAGGGCGAGCCTTACCTCCACCCCCTAGAAGAGGACAGTCAGGGGTGCTTAGTGGCAAAGGGAAAAGGTCTGGGTACTAAGGTGCAGCTGGTAACCGTTTGGTTACTGGTCTCCATCCCCAGGTCCTTGGATCAGTCCTTATGCTTGTGGATATCGGCACATGACCCCTCCAGTTACTACCTGCTGCAGTGGGGCCGAGACTGGGGTTAGAGAGATGGAAACTTTTGGGGTGAAAGCCAGTGTTATACATTCCCAGGATATTTGTACTTTGGTTAATAGTTGTATTATGTTGTGTCTTGGCTTTGAGTGGAGGGTTGTAGGGACCAAGTAGTGTGTTGTACTCATGGCTTGATTCTCGTGGACCAGTTCCCCTGAGTCATGGTTTCAGGTCTGCAGAGGCTCACTGGCCTGAGCCGGATCCTTTTCAACATTCTCCCCGCTGACGGGGTGTAGGGACCCTGTGGATCCTTGTCATCAAGTGTGATGAATCCACGGCTCAATTCCCTGTGAATTCTGAGAAATAGGGGGGTCGGGGGCACCTGGGTGGCTTAGTCAGTTAAGCATCTGACTTTTGCTTAGGTCATGATCTCGCAGTTCGTGGGTTCGAGCCCCGCGTCGGGCTCTGTGCTGATTGCCAGCTCGGAGCCTAGAGCCTATTTCAGAGTCTGTATCTCCCTCTCTCTCTGACCCTCCTCTGCTCACGCTGTCTCTCTCTCTCTCTCTCCTAGAAATAAGTAAAAATATTTTAAAAAAAGAGAGAGAGAGAGAGAGAAATGCGGGGGTCAACAGCAGCTTGCAAGTTCGGACCTGTCCAGTGAGGCTGAGTTGCTCCTCTGGGCTCCCAACTTCAGGTCTTTAGTGACATCTTCAGTGACAGCTTTTGATATCACTAAAGGAGGCAGCCACTGTGAAGACACATCTGTGGGGCACACAAACCTACTGGGAGCCAACTCAGGTACTGGATGTACCTGATAGTATCCAGTTCTTGATGGGAGCCCCACCAGAAACATTTAAGTCATGTAAAACATGTAGAAAATCTTCCACAGAACATGTCACAGGGGTGTAAACCAAGCCCACTCCTAGGGACCAGTCTTACCTGCAGCAGGGCTGGTGACACCAGCTCTTCCCAAGTTACGTGGGTTTCTTGGCCCAGATTTGCCATAGTTCTTTTTTTCTCTTTTTCCTGTCACTTGGTGTCTGCAGGCAGCCTGTGATTTCCATCAGATGCTCAAGGCATCAGACACTATGGTTTCACTCCACTGTCACTCTGCATTCTTAGTGGTATTCCAAACCTAGGAATGATCTTGCTTAAAAGTTCACAGCTTCAGAGGCATCTGAATGGCATGAACAAGCTTCCACCCCATTTGTAAAGGTGTGTGCACATAGAAGGAAACCTCGAGAATTCCCTGTTGTCCTTTGCACTCTGGGAAAGGCTGCCTCCTAGTCTGCCCCAGGTTCGCTACCTCTACCTTGTATACCTTTGAGAACTGGTGGGGGCCCAGTTTTAGGATTGTTTTTAGCACAAGAATCACCTGTTTTAGAAAATCAGAGCCCACAATATACTTCTGGGTCCACTGAATAGTGTCGTCTTTCCCATAATGGGTGCTGTGACGGATATGGCGAGATACTGCTTTCACTGGAGACTCTAGGGTAAGGATTCATTATGTTGGCAGGCGGGACCAATGTCAGTATCATGGTGTCCAGTTCCCTGCTCCTTACTTACTTAGGTCCTCTCTGGTCCTTCAAGGACTGCTGGGGTCGATATGTAGCTCAGTCTCTGCTTGGCACTAAAGCTCTTGGAGAGGGTTTTGGAGGCTTTGTATGAGCGGCCAGTGTGGTTCCTTCCCTTGGGCAGTCAGTCCAGTTTCCAGCATCCTCAGCAGTGGACGATAGCCACTGAGTGGCCACTGCACGCAGCTCTTCCTTGTCTTCGATCTGTGAGACTGTCCCCATCCCTCAACACTTCAAAGTCTGGCTTCTCTGGTGGCAGACCATGCGGAAGGGATAGCTGTGATCTGCTCGTTCAGTTATCTGTGTCTCTGGCGATCTTTGTGAGTGGCCCTGACACCATAGGCTACTTTTCTCTCTGGTTGACTTTAGCGTGTCCAGCCTCGGTTTGCAGGGTACCAGGAAAAAGCCCTGCCCTCTTCCCAGGTGGTCACAGCCAAAGACTGTTCTGAAGAGCCAGCCCCTTCGCCTAATTTTGGGTGGTTCAGAGGGGCAGTCCAATTCCCGGGATGCTCAGAGAGTCGGCTGAGGCTCCTGTTGAAGTATCACTGCTCAGCTTCTGCTTCATCTGGTTCTCTGTCTCTCCGTTCTCCTTCCCAGGTGTTGATTCCTCCCTTATAAACTTGTTTTTCACATGCAGAACTCCAGAATATTGGTCCAGACAATGCATAGCATTTCTTTTAAAGATTCCCTTCTCGCAAACCTTCTACAATTTTCCTTTGCACATTCATTCAGAATTTGTCCTATATTTTCCCTCTTTATTTAATAGTTTTTAAAATTTTTGTCTGAGAGTTAGAGAGAGAGAGCACAATCCGGGGAGGGGGGAGTTGAAGGGAGAGAGAGAGGAATATCTCAAGCAGGCTCCACTTGGAGGCTGACACAGGGCTTGATCCCACAGCTCTGGGATTCTGACCTGAGCAGAGGTGAAGAGTGGGATGCTCGAGAGATTGAGCCACCCAGGTGCCCCAATTTTCCCTCTTTGAACAACCAGTCTCACTTCCCTTACATGCAGAGCTGTCTCCCTTATTTGTTCAAGTCGTCTTCATTACATTTCTTACAATTATTTACATCTGTCTGTCATTCACTTGCCCATAAAGTCAGGAGCCCTCAGACAAGGCTGAAAAGGTTTTGTCTTCTCTGTCCCATTTTGTGACAGTAATAACACGAACAGCTGGTTTGACTTTCAGTAACAGATGCAGAATAAAACTATTACATATAATGTTGGTGATTCTAAAGACATACGCCCATTTTGATTAAACGAACAACATGAAATTAGCTTTCATACCAAATATTTTCGAAGATCACAACATGAACACGAAAGGCGATGGGGGTTAGTTTCTCTGAGTTTTAGAACACCTAGTTCTTACAAGCACTTGCCTTGAAACTGGCTAAGTAGAGCACTTTTCCAACTTAATTTTAGCAACACCACCTGGAGGTAGAGAAACTGTCTCACACTGACAACATACATAGACACACGTACAATTACACAAACAGGATGCAAGCCAAATCTTAAAGGCCCAATCTGTTAACATCTCCCTTTTACAAAACACAGTGAATTGTGAGATGGTATTACTCTTTATGGATCCAGTATATCGTTATTTTTCTCAGGAGTCGAATGCATATTGTGGTCAATCAGAGTTGCAAAAAAAAAAAAAAAAGACCTTGTAGCTTGGGAGACTACGGCCCAGAGGGCTGGAGGTGCAGACAATTTGTCACTTCCCATTGTCCACCAAGAACATGGCTGGTTTTATTCAAAGATAACCATAGCTACCAGCCACAAACAAACCAATGGAAGCCCAGGTTACCTCCGTGAGTGTTTCCTTTGTGAGAAGTCATGGCTCTGCCGACTGAACCAAGCCACTTCGTCATCAGCCTTTTCTTAAGCAAGCAAGTAAAGGAGGCTCAGAGAACCAAAATCCTCTCTTGGATGAGGCTGTAGATGGGACAGTGTGGAGCACAGGTAGTGTTGAGTTCATGTCCACTTCATTCTTCTCCTTTTTTTCCCTCTCCCTGTGCTGCAGTGTCTGCAGACTTACCTCCTTGGAAACCTGAGGGAGGGTGTGTGGCAGGCCCATGTGCACTGGGGCAGGAAATGCTGGCCCCCACTTGGGGAAAAGTCCATGTTCACTCTCTTCTGTCTTCCCTTCTCTGCCCTAGGATTCAGATTCTAGTGTTTCATGGGCCTTTTACTGTTTCTGTCTCTTTGGCTCTCTGTGCTGCATCCTGAACTGTTTCCTCAGGATGGGCTTTCCAGTCGTTCGCTAATTCCCCTCCTCGCCCCCCTTAATCTGTGTCCAGTGTGGCCCATCCGCTGTGGACAGAGGCTCTCAGAAGAGGTCCAGAGATGTTCAGCTTGATGACAAATTTACATCTTCATGCGCCGGTGTGCCCAAAAGCATAGGTGAATAATTAGGTTTTTAAATCTATTGGTCTCTTCACATCGAGAACAAAAGGAGAGCTACAAACCAAAGTCCTGACAGTACAAGCTTTTATCTTTGTCCGTGTACTTACTTTTGCTGGAGATGACTTCTTCAGAAGGCTTCAAGTTACTGTCCAGGGCCCTTTCATTTCAACCCAAAGGACCTTCTTCACTACAGGGCCTCTCTAGTGGTCAGGGCAAGCCTTTCAGCTTTGGTTTCTCTGGGAATGTCTTCATCTCTTTCTCATTTGTGAAGGACCGTTTTCCCAAATGCAGGATTCCTGGTGGACAGCTTCTTCCCTTCAAGGCTTTGAACCCATCAACCCTTGCCTTCTGACCTCCAAGGTTTCTGAGGAGACATGTGCTCACAATCTTATCGGTGAAAAGATGAAGAAAAGCAATTTTTCTCTGAGCTTTATCAATGTTACTAATGAGCTTTATCGTGTCTTACACAACACAGCATTTCCCTATACATTGTAGTACCATTTTGAGACCAGGAATTGAGTAATTTAAGTGTAGACATTACGAGAGCTATAAAAGCTAAAATTATAGTTTTCTAAACTCAAAATGAAAAGGTACTGACCGATCTTATAGATTTTGGTTTCTAACAAAGTAAATATCAATCTTGAAAAGCCTGCACCAACAAACAAAATGCCCATTGGGATACTTTTTTTATTTTTATTTTTTATTCTTTTTTTTCTTTTTTTTCTTTTGAGTGAAGGGGTCTTGGGAACAAAAAGGGAGGAAACACTGTGGTCGCAGACATCCTGGCCATAATTGCCTGATGGGCCCATTGCCTGCTCTGACCTCGTAAAGCACCATTGCGATGTAGCTGCAAAGCCTGCCTTTATAAGACCCTGGCTCAACCCGGTGTTTGGTCTTTACAGCCCAGGAAGCCTTGATGACCTGTCGGCATGACCCTAGCTAGTTTGGTTTCTGCTTCACTTTTTGTTGTTTGGTTCATATATTTTTTTCATTTTCATTTTTTTTCCCCTACTCATTTTTTCCTCCATTTTCTTTGCTTTTTCTCCCCCTTTTTTTTTGTCCTTTTTTAGTTTGTTTTTTTTTCTCAGTTTTTCTTCCTTTTGTCTCTTCATTTTCTTTCTGTTTTTTTTCATTTGTTTGTTTCTTTAGTATTAGCATTTTAGTACAGTTAGTATAGTTCATCTTGTTGGTATAGTAGTGAGCGTAGTATTGTTAGTATAGCCTAGTGAGTGTAGTTAGCCTTGTTGATATTAGCACATTTTGTATCTTTGGTTTGTTAGTCAGCATAGTTACTGTAGTTTGCAGTGTTATTTAGTATCAGAGTAGTTAGGACTGTTAGTGTAGTTAGCAGGTCACCATGATTCGGGAGTTTTTGCCTGTCGTCGTTGACGATGAGGCAACCTGTGTTTATGTGCTCCCCAAGTCCATAGGTGGGGGCAGCTTCTCCAAGACAGTGGCTGATGACATCCTCAACCAGGAGATGGATGTCAAATTCATCAGAAAGACCCAGCAGGACTCCACTGGCCTCCAGGGACTTTATTACGAAGCCCAGAACACAAAGACATCGAACCACCGAAGCACCGTCACATCCCTTCAGGTGATGAACACTAGTGAGACCTTACTTCTGTTTACAGAGTGTGTCACGAGAGACCACCTGGAGGACGCCTGCCCACCCTGGGGCCATGTGGCTGAGGATGTTCCCGACAAATTCTGTCAGCTGATAGACATATTGGAGTCCTGCCACCAACAAAGTGTCTTCCCCAGGGACCTGGAGCTACAGCAGCTGCTCTTTGACCAGGACCTCAAGGTAGCACGCAAAGGCTTTGGCTTGAGCATCCAGTTTGCGGGCTACAAACTCCAAATATTCTGGGAGAGCCCCAATCCTGCTGCCCCGCAACTCTTCCTGACTCAGGAAGACCCATTTCCTCTCACAGATGTGTGGAGCCTTGGGTGGGTGGGTGTGGGGGGGTTTGTACTGCCTAGCCACAGGATTTGAGCCCTTTGAGGGAAAGGTCATCTGGGACTTCCTCAGGGACTTGTGACAGCAGAGTGTTCTGATGCTGATGTCACTCGAGGATGGAAACGTTTGGAGCACATTGAGATGCATCCAAGCAGGACAGAGAAGAACGGACAAAGGGGAAAAATCCAGGGTGGGAGGAAGGTTAGCCTTTGACTGAGACACCCGATTAAGAAAACAAGGACCCCATGATGCCTCAGATGATGGCAAAATGGCCAGGCTGTGGCCCACCCAGCCTAGAGGCCACTATCTGCTCACTGAGCCCAGCCAACTCCTGGAGCCCCACCCTGGCCTCCCCCTCCAGCTCCAGCGCTTTCTCCCTAGGGTCCTTTAAGACCGCCGAAGAGACCAGCATCAAAACCGACAACACCATCAAAATCAATTATTAGGAAGACCTAGAAGACAAGGAATAGACCCCAGAGAGAATCAGAACTAAACCCCAAACCCAATTCTGAAAACTTCTGTGTAATTTAAAGAAAATATTTAAGAAAAATAAAGTGACTCCACAATAAGAGAGCCACGGTCCATGCCTTTTTCTTCTTTTGTTTTTTAAGTTTCAGGAACCTTAAATAATTATTTGTTTTGAAAGAGAGGGACAGGGTGAGTGGGGGAGGCGCCAGAAGAGAACCCAAAGAGGCTCCCGGCTCTCAGCTGAGATCTGATGCAAGGCTCCAATGTCCAAAACTATTGAGATCCCAACCTGAGCCCGGACTGCGAGTGAGATGCTTAAGCGACTGCGTCCCACCCAGGTTCCCCGTCCCTGCCTTTGAAGTGGAGGGCAAGATGCAGAGCTCCAGAAAACCTGTGGACAGGCACAGGAGAATGGCCAGGGTGATGGGTGGGACCAGATCCAGGACACATAAAGACACTACAGGAATGACGGCGGGATAGCCACAATGGATTTGGAGTTGTAGGAAACACAGGGTGGAGGTGGTGACATTTTGGGGTGATGTGGGGTTCGTGGGTTCCAGAGCCAATGGCCAAGAAATGATTCATGAAGAAATCTTTGGTGCAAAAAGGTGATTTTAAGAAAGCATGGGGCCCGGTCCCTGAGGCAGGGAGAGCTGCGCTGGGGTTGTGTCGGGTAGCTCATTATGTACTCTCTGGTTGGAAGGGCGTTAGGGGTAGAGTAAGTCTCCATGGAATTCTGGAAGCAAGGTTCCAGGGCCTTGAGGGGCTAGATGTTGGTGGGGAAACGCTGTACATTTATTCCCATTTAATGAAACCTTAGTCATGAGACCCCTTACGTGGATGTTGGCGACCACAAGGTTGGAGTGTAATTGCCAGCATGTAGGATGGGGCCATTGAGATGAAGTAGACTTGCAGGGTCCTTGAGGTTGGAATGATGTGAAGCTAAGGTTCTCTTTTGCCCCCACAGAAATGTCCTCCTCGAGCCAGCTGAGCTCCTAGAAGGAGGTTCCTCTACCTGTTTCAAGGACTTGTCAATGGGCTGCAGGCAGTAAGGGAATTTAAGTTTTCACTGGCCTCAGTTTCCCACATGGCCACGGCAAGCACTTGGACTTTGTTCTGGGGTAGCCAGGAGTGTCTGAGGAGGATCACAACATATTCCACCTGAGAGGGCCGGAACCAGCCTGTATCTTGCCCTCAGCCTGCCTCATGCTCCCTCACCATATCCCCTCTGAACACTTTTGACGCTGAAATCATTAGGGCTACTGAAGATGGAAGGGCTTATCTTCTGTAGCATCTTCCTTCTGAGGAGGGGTGTAGAGTTGTCCCTACCTGTCACAGTCAATGTGGGCCAGTCAGGGAACATAGAGGGGAGTTAGAAAAGGCAGAGACAGTGGAATCCATCGTGGGCAACTGGTATGAACCTCCTTGAGGAGAAATGATCGTGTGATGGCTTGAAGTGATGGCAAGGATGGAGTCTTGGTACCAGGCAAGGAGACTTGGGAGAAAACAGCCAACCAGAATGACAATAACTAGAAAAATGAGCCCAAATGGAAATCCTTTGGTAGCTGACAAACCTCCTGCAGTCTAGGAGTTGAACCAATTATTGAAGAAAAGAGGAGGATTGTTTGAAGTGCCAATTGGAGTACTCGTGTCATTCAGAAATCCAGAAATGTTTCTGCAGGTATCCAGAATGTACACCTGGCATTTGTGTTGGACGAGGGTGTCTGTTCCACTTTGTGCAGCAGTTAGCACATTGCATGTCATTCTATTTTGCAGAACTGTTTTATGCATTTGGGTATGTTATTTGGGTATTTCACACTAGAATGGTATGGTATGTAGAGAGTCCTTTAAGGCCTTAACTGGGTAACAGGTGGTGGATAGTCATCCTAGAGACTCTCTTTTGTTGAGGAAGCAATCAGCTCATGAATCAGAGGTACTTTTCTAGATTGAAGAGAAACAGAGGTGACTGGTTAAAGCAAATTACCAAGCTCATGTCTACCAGTGCTCCCCTTGAGATGTTAGATGTCAAGCCAGAAGCATCTTCAGATGAGGGTGGGAACAGGCAGCAGGAATCTGACGGGGCTTTCTGGTGTGTGACCCCAGTGTCTGTGGTGGTCCTTTTGAATGGCCCATTGTAAGAAGGAATTGTTAGTAAAACTTGGGAAAGGGAATGAAAAAGAGTTGTGACCATCCTCATAAGAGAAGTTTGAGGTCTTCCACAGACCCACAAGAAGAAGAAGGCACATGAGTTTGCTCATTGATTTCCTGCAAAAGAGGGTACAGGTTTTAGTTAGATACAGGAGCTGGTGAAACATGCCCCTCTAACTTGACTACAGCCCTTGTATTTTGGAGTCAAATTGGCAGTTGTGATAGACTTTACATCCTTTGAAGAAACCAGGTCTTGTGGGTTTATATGGGGTGGGTTTCTAGTAACTGTCATGTCAGGTTTAGGGGGGACATGGTTTGCATGCTTAGAGATGTATGAAATACCCCAGCCTCAAGTGAATCACGAAGAAAGCACTGGCGTCTTTGTCTCTTGATAGGTCTACAGTAGGAAAAGTCTATGCAGGCACTGGTTGGGGGAATCCATCCCATCCTCTGGATGTTTCAATCATATACCCGTGGGATTATTATTCCCACAAAATAACAAGCAAGAAGCCTATCTGTACCTGTGCTACGGTGACAAGTTTTCAGAAGTTGAGCTCAAGTTTTCCAGCTCAGCTAGGCAAACAACAAGCTTTGAAAGACCATCATAACTAGAAGTGACCATCCCCGGGGTGCCTGGGTGGCTTAGTCGGTTAAGCGTCCGACTTTCGCTTGGGTCATGATCTCGCGGTTTGTGGGTTCGAGCCCCGCATCGGGCTCCGTGCTGACTGCCAGCTCAGAGCCTGGAGCCTGTTTCAGTCTGTGACTCCCTCTCTCTCTGACCCTCCCCTGCTCACACTGTCTCTCTCTCTCTCCTAGAAATAAATAAAACATAAAAAAAATTAAAAAAAAAAAAAGAAGTGACCATCCCCAAAGACGTGCTATTGAAACAGGTTTTTTCTCGAAAAACACTCGTTTTCAGAGAGAGTCAAATAAAGACTAATTTGCTTGTAGAACAAGTCCAGTTTTAACACATGTGGTCTAATTACCTACATTAGTGCAGCAAGAATAGCAATTGATCATAAGGATCTTTTTAAGTCAACTCTGCCAGAGCCTTTTCTAAAGGATCTCCAGATTGACCTGTAGCAGCTCTTGGGGCCCGACGCCAAGCCAGGTACTTCCCATAGACAGGCCTGCGAACCCCACAGAAGTGAGCAAATTCCTCTTCACAGGGTCCCATATATATCCTCAGGTGCCTGCCCCTGCCAGGAAGAGACATTCTTGACTCTCCTGAGGAGGTTGCTGGGAACTCAGGAAACAGGGTCTCAGGCCCACATATCCAAGGGGCTATTTGACTCCACGTTTCTTAAGTCAACCTTAGTTCCTTAGAGCTACATGATCTAAGCTACTGCGAGATCTCGACCTGAGCCCAAAGCAAGTGAGAAGCTTAAGCAACCAAGGCCCACCAAGGTTTCCCGTCCCTGCCTTCGAAGTGCAGAGAAAGATGCAGAGCTCCAGGAAGTCTGGGGACCGCCAGAGGAGAGTGGCCAGGGCAATGGGTGGGACCAGATCCAAGACAGCTTAACATGCTATAGGAATGACAGCAGGATACCCACCTGCTAGAATTGTAGTTGTAGGAAACACAGGGTGGAGGGCCACACCATCAGGGTGAGGCCCTTCCTTTCTGCTGACTCCAAGAGGCACATCCTCAATCTAGGAGGACCAAATCTAGGAGGGTCTACAGGTACTGACAGAGGCAGTACAAAGTACTGCGGCGAGCCCTCTTTAACTGCCGAATTCTTTGAAGAGAACATAGGCCCAAGGGGACCAGGAGACCAAGAAGAAGGTAAAAGTGCCAGACGGTCTCCACCCAGCCTGGAGTCCAGGATCAGCACACAGAGCCTAACTCCCTGCGGACGTCTTGGGCGCCCTCCTCAGGCTATGGCACATCGTCTCTGCAGAGCCCTGGGAGCCCTCCTGCAGCCCCAGTTCAGCCCCACAGCAGAGCCCTGTGACCCCTTCTGCAGCCCCAGCCCAGTCTACCAGCAGAGTCCAGGAGCCTTCTCTTCTACCTCCAGCCCACCTCCCACCTCACGAGCCTTGGCACCTTGTCAGGCACCGGCATCTGCAGTAGTAGCAGATCCCTAGGTGGAGTCAGATGGGCCCAGCGTCAGTCATGGGACACAGACACAAGTGGGAGCGTCTACGGGGAACCAGGGAGAATGACCCTAGAGCCAGAGCGAAAAGTCAATTTCATTCATCAACTAATACATTCATTCAAAAATATATGTTTAAGAAACATAAATTTAAACTTTTATGACAGAGCCATGGCCTGTGTCGTTATAGTATTTTGTTTTAAGTTGAAAGAAACTTCAATACATGTTTATTTTGAGAGAGAGGGACGGTGCTAGTAAGGGAGGGGCAGATAGCGAGCCCAAGCCCACTCTGTGCGCTCAGCACAGAGTCCCATGCGAAGCTGCAACTAACAACCACCTGTGATGATGATCTGAGCAAAACCAGGAGTTCGATGCTTAAGTGACTGTGGCCCACCCAGGTTCTCTGTCCCTCCTTTGAAGCGGAGGGAAAGATACAGAGCTCCAGGAAGCCTGGAACAGGCACAGGAGAGTGGCCAGCAGCTGGACCCGACACGGGCTGGTGTGTGACGCATGATGCGTGCCCTGGATGGACAAGGAGGCCTGGGAAGAAGATCTGGTCCCGTGGACCGTGGGACTGTGTGCACCCCTCAGAATTCTCTGCAATGGATTCCAATTGAGAGCATTTACCATGTCCACGGCCTCCAAGAAGAGAGGCCACCCTAGCTGCAGGTCTGTCCTTCTGTCCCCAACTGGGTGAAGCTTTAGAGACTAGACTGATTTTCCTGAGGCGTCTAGCTCCTCTCCTGCTCTTGTGTTTTTCATATGAGGAGGAGAGAGTATGTCATTTTATCGTGGAATAAAGTTGATGCTCCAGAAAGATGTATCACAGATCCTCTGTTTGCATCCTCCCCACACAGAACTGGGGCGGTGCATGTCCCAGGTGGAGGGGCGTGGCGTGGGGTGATGTAGTAGTAGGGAACTCACCAGAACAATGAAATGGAAAAATAACTTAAGGGACTAGTCCCAGGACGACTGCAGGGCAGAGATGGTGGGGGTGCCCGGGTGGGTCTGTCACTGAGTGGCTAACTTAAGCTCAGCTCATGATCTTGCAGTTCCTGGCTCTGAGTCCTCCGTCAGGCCCTGTGCTTATAGTTCCGATCCTGGATCCTGTTTTGGATTCTGTGTGTGTCTCTCTCTTCCCCTCCCCAGGTCTCACTCTGTCTCTGTCTCCCTCAAAAATAAACAAATGTTAAGAAAATATTTTTTTTTAAATGCAGAGGTTGTGTATTACCTGCCTCCAATACCTTCCTTGGCTCACATTTCCAGAAGAACCAAGGGGAATATTTGGTCCCGAGCCCTATGTTGAGTGTGACCAAGAGGTCACAACAGGGTCACAAAGTCCCATAAACCAGCCTGTGTGGGAGAGGAAGTGGCATGGGTGTGGGCCCCCAGGGTGCCTTAGGAGTCCTATGAGCAGGGACCCACAAGATGACTTGCACTACACAAGACACCCTTGGCTGCACGTGCACAGTGGGCTCTGGGTGGGGAGCCCCAGAGTCAGTAATGGAGCCCCTCAGCGATTTGGCACCATTGGTGGGTTTTCAACGGGCTCCTGAATTATGAATTCCTTCACTCAGTTTGTGTGAGGGACAGTCTCTCATAAAACATGAGCTCAGGGTAGAGGGTGGGCAGTACCAGGACAGATCATTAAAAGGGATGTGGCAGACCTGTCCATGTGGCCCCCAGGGGCAGTAACCACTTCTCCCAGTACTCAGACACCCAACTGTGAACCGGGCATGTGGCCACCCAGGACTGCAGCGTTCCCAGCATCCTCTGAGGCAGGGCTGGTTGTGTGAGCACCTTCACCCCCACTGCATTATGGGAAGGGAAATGAGTTAGAATTCTGGGATGTCTCCCAGCCCAGAGAAGCAGGCCCTTCGTGCTTCTCTCCCTGTCCTGCTGCTGGGAGTGTGAGCCCCATCATGTCCTGTGTGGGCCAGGGCAGCTCCTGGGATGACAAGGCTTCGGGAAGAGGAGCTTCCTGGAGCAGCCCTGCCAGGCCCTCCCTGGACTGTCTGCCTCTGGACCAAGCAGGAGAGAGATGCAAACTCACGCGTGGGACCTCTGTGACGGCAGCTGAACCCTGTTGTAACCAGGACGGCAGTTTGGGGGCAGACTTCTCTATGTGGTTCCTTGGGGTCAGGCTGCTCCTAGAAGCACAGCCCTCAGAAATTCTCAGCCCCTAATTCCATGGGGTGAGCAGCCAAGTTCGACTCCAGCACTCCCCTCTCTAGGTGCTTCTCTGGACACGCAGGGGATCCACGCTCCCAGCATAGGGAGTCCGAGTATCTTCCAGGGACTACCTCTTCTTCCTTCCTCCCACACTGGCGTATTCTTGCTCTCTCCCAGAGAGGCGGCTGGGTTTGAAATACACTGTGGTGACTCTTACCCTTCTAATAGCTGCAGATTCTAAGTGAATAACTCCTGCAACAGGCTGTCTCATGCACAGTGTCACTTGATTATTGGTAGAAAGATGGAGCCGAAAAGTTCCCTGCTAAGTGAACAGGCTAAAAGACGAATTTGAAAAACCAACAGAGAGCGCACGCAGGAGGAAGTAGAGCCTGGGACTCGGTGAAGATTGATTCTGAGCTCTTGGTCTGGGGAGATGGATCCTTAAGACTTCCGAGATGCGTGATCTGCTCAGTGTCCTTTCCTATATGCCCTGCACTCTTCCACAACCTGCCATTTTACAGGGGAAAGGACTTCTAGTAACATGAACTTTGTGGGAGTTGTTGTAACAAAGTCTACAGTCCATTTGTTGGTTGACTCTTCTTGTCTGCACAGCCTGGTGGCGCTGCTTTAAAATAAAGTGTATGCAGGTAAAATCTGATGTTCAGTAAGTCCTAGAGATCAGGAGACGATGCCTTTGAAAACAGATTGTTACTCCTGGTTCTCAAGAAGAAGGGGCTTGCCATACCATTCAGGGTGCAGGGCCAGTGAAGAAGCCCCAGGAGGATGGACAGTAGTGATGGGCGCCTTTATGGTGGTTTCTGCAGGAGGGAACAGGCGAGGCAGGGAGGCAGGCTTAGGACTGGCTAGTGTGGCTACTTTCAGGACTCTGGGGCCGGGGGCTGTCCCGAATGACCTGGTACCTGGCCCTGGGGTGCTTCCCGCAGGTAGACAGTGGCCCAGGGGAGGAGAGACTGACGCATAAAGGAGGTGGTGGGTGTGGGCTCTGGGATGATTGGTTTCTCTTTGGCCTTGGACCCCTAGGAGGAGGATTCTTCATGGGGGCGGGAAGACGTGGTGACAAGCCAGAGAGGCTAAGTCAAAGTGACACAGATAAGGCATGTCAGTCAGAGAGATGCAAGCTGGCCGCATCTCAAGTGTCACCTCCTCAGAGTAACCATCCCCCCCTCCCCAAACTCCAGTGTTAGGATCTCCCACCCATAGTCTCCCTCGCCATGACCCACATCATCCCTTCAGGGCATTCAAGGCTCCACGCCTGCTTGGCGCCTGGCCATGGTTCCCCTCTCCGGAGGAAGTGTCCTCACAGTCAGCACCAGGTCCTGTGCAATCTCTTCTCTCTCCACTGCTGCCCACCCCTGCTCTGGCTGGGCCCCAGGTCCCCAGCCCCATGCAGGCTCCTCCAAGCTTCCTGAGTCCTGCGCTTTCCCCTGACACACGGTTCCCTTCTAACACACTGTGCCCACGGCCTCCCCTCCACAGTGCCTACACCCCAGGAGCAGGGGGCAGAGGTGTCTGGGGTTTGTTTGGTTGTTTTTTGTGTTTTGTTTTGTCTCATTCATTGCTGTGTCTACAGCCTAGGTCAGTGCCAGGCACATAGTAGGGGCTCAATAAACAGTGAATCGACTACCCTTAGAACCACCCAGGACACCTCACTCAGCACACCTGACTGTAACTGCCTGATGAGCTGTCTCCCAGAGAGATGGTGTGCTCTTGGAGGGGCAGCCTTATACTGGCACACCGAGGGTCTAAGCCCTGTTAGCATGCATGAACTTGGGCAGGCCCCTTGTCTCCCTGCAGACAGGCCTGGCCACAGCCACATACAGGACATGGTGCTTCGTGAGCCACCAGAGCTGCAGCATCGCACCAGGCATCTGATGCTATGTGCCCTCAGTGTGTTAGGACACTGGACCTTGAGGGAGTCTGGGGTCTGCAAATGCCTGATGAAGGGATGTACAAGGGAAGTCAGAAGCCATGGCACACCTTGGGGACACTTCCCAGAGCCCTTGCTCCCTGGCCTGTTCCACCTCCTCCCCTTCTCAGCTGCCTCTACAGGGCCAGCCTTGAGGGCTGCATTCTCAGCCCAGTGAGCCCCCTGGCCAGGAGCCAGGGCAGGCCGGGCACTGCTGTGGCTCATGCCCAGGTGAGGAAGTGAAGCTCCACCAGGCTACAGGGAGGACAGCAAACTCAGGTGCCTCCAGGGGCCAGGTCTGGGGAGGCAGGGAGAAGCCTAGGGAGCAGTGGGGACTGTGGAGAGTGGGGACACCAGCTCTGTCCCCAGGGATTCCCGCTCAGCTCCAGAAGAGAGCTGCCCAGAGGGAGTGGCCCTCACGAGGACGGATCTCCTTTTATTTTTTTTTAATTTATAGTTTTAAATTTACATCTAAGTTAGTTTGCATAGAGTACAACAATGATTTCAGGGGTAGTCTCCTCAATGTCCCTCACCCATTGAGCCACGCTCCCTCTACAACCCCTCCAATAGCCCCCTGTTTATTCTCCATAGTTCAGAGTCTCTTATGTTTTGTCCCACTCTCTGTTTTTATAGTATCTTCACTTCCGTTCCTTTATGGCCATCCGTTTTGTATCTTAAGGTCCTCATATGAGTGAAGTCATATGATACTTGTCTTTCTCTGACTGATGTATTTCGCTTAGCATCAGGCCTTCTAGTTCCATCCACATAGTTGCCACAGCAAGATTTCATTTTTTTGATTGCTGAGTAATACTCCATTGTATCTATATGCCACATCTTCTTTATCCTTTCATCCATCGATAGACATTTGAGCTCTTTCCATATTTCGGCTATTGTCGATAGTGCTGCTATTAACATTGGGGTGCATGTACCCCTTCGAAACAGCATACCGGTATCCCTTGGATAAATACCTAATAGTGCAATTGCTCAGTCATAGGGTAGTTGTATTTTTCATTTTTTGAGAAACCTCCCTACTGTTTTCCAGAGTGGTTGCCCCACCAGCATTCCCACCAGCAGTGCAAAAGAGAGCCTCTTTCTCCACCAACATCTGTTGTTGCCTCAGTCCTTAATGTTAGCCACTCTGACAGGTGTGAGGTGGTATCTCTTTGTGGTTTTGATTTCCATTTCCCTGATGATAAGTGATGTTGAACATTTTTTCATGTGTCAGTTGGCCATCTGGGTGTCTTCTTTTGAAAAGCGTGTGTTCATGTCTTTTGCTCATTTCTTCACTGGATTTTTTGGGGGGCATGTTGAGTTTGATAAGTTCTTTAAAGATTTTGGATACTTACCCTTTATCTGATATGTCGCTTAGAAATATCTTTTCCCATTCTGCCAGTTGCCTTTTAGTTTTGCTGATGGTTTCCTTCTCTGTGCAGAAGCTTTTTATTTTGATGAGGTCCCAATAGTTCCTGTTTGCTTTGGTTTCTCTTGCCTCCAGAGACATGTTGAGTAAGAAGTTGCTGCACCCAAGGTCAAAGAGGTTTTTGCCTGCTTTCTCCTCCAGGATTTTGATGGCTTTTGTCTTACAGATAGGACTTTCATCCATTTTGAGTTTGGTTTTGTGTAGGGTGTAAGAAAGTGGTCCAGGTTCATTCTTCTGCATGGCACTCTCCAGTTTACCCAGCACCACTTGTTGAAGAGACTGTCTTGATTCCATTGGATAGTCTTTCCTGCTTAGTCCAAGATCAGTTGGACATATGTTTGTGGGTCCACTTCTGGGTTCTCTATGCTATGCCATTGATCTGTCTGTTCTTGTGCCAGTACCATACCATCTTGATGATTACAGCTTTGAAATACAGCTTCAAGTCTGGAATTGAGAAGCCTCCTGTTTTGGTGTTCTTTTTCAAGATGGCTTCGGCCTTTTGGAGTGTTTTCTGGTTCCATACACATTTTAACATTGTTTGTTATAGCTCTATGAAAAATGCTGGTGTTATTTTGATAGGTATTGCATTGAATATCTAGATTGCTTTGGGCAGTTTTGACATGTCAACACTTTTTGTTCTTCGTATCCAGGAGCATGGACTATTGGTCCATTTTTTTCTCTTTTTTCAATTTCTTTCATAAGCTTTCTGTAGTTTTTATTGCATAGATTTGGTTAGATTCATTCCTATGTATGTTCTGGTTTTTGGTGCAATTGTAAATGGGTTCGATTCTTTGATTTCTCTTTCTTTTGTTTACTGTTGGTGTTTGGGAATGCATCCGATTTCTGTGCATTGATTTTATATCCTGCGACTTTGCTGAATTCATGGATCAGTTCTAGCAGGTTTTTGGTGGAATCTTTTGGGTTTTCCACAGAGAGTATCATGTCATCTGCAAAGAGTGAAAGTTTGACCCCCTCCTGGCTGATTTGGATGCCTTTTATTTCTTTGTGTTGTCTGGTTGCTGAGGCTATGTTGCCAATACTATGTTGAATAGCAGTGGTGAAAGTGGGCATCCCTGTCTTGTTCCTGACCTTAATGGAAAAGCCCTCAGTTTTTCCCCATTGAGGATGATATTTGTGTTGGGTCTTTCATATATGGCTTTTATAATCTCAAAGCATGATCCTGCTATCCCTACTTTCTTAAGGGTTTTTATCAAGAAAGGATGGTGTATTTTGTCAATGCTTTTTCTGCATCTATGGAGAGGATCATGTGGTTCTTGTCCTTTCCTTTATTGATGTGATGAATCACATTTATTATTTTGTGGATATTGAACCAGCCCTGCATACCACGTATAAATCCCACTTGGTTGTGGTGAATACGTTTTTTAATGTATTGTTGGATTCGGTTGGCTAATATCTTGTTGAGGATTTGTGCATCCATGTTCATTAGGGAAATTAGTCTGTAGTTCTCCTTTTTAGTGGGGTGTTTATCTGGTTTTGGAATCATGGTAATGCTAGCTTTATAGAAAGAGTTTGGTAGTTTTCTTTCCATTTTTATTTTTTAGAACAGCTTCAAGAGAATAGGGATTACCTCCTCCTTAAATGTTTGGTAGAACTCCCCTGGAAAAGTATCTGGCCCTGGACTCTTGTTTTTCAGCACAAATTTGATTACTAATTCAATATCTTTACTGGTTGCAAGTCTGTTCAAATTTTCTATTTCTTCCTGTTTCAGTTTTTGTAGTTAATATATTCTAGGAGTTTGTCCATTTCTTCCCTATTGCCCATTTTTTTTGGCATATACTTGCTCATAATATTCTCTTATTATTGATTTTATTTGTACTGTGTTGATTGTGATCTCTTTTTTCATTTTTGATTTTATTTATTTGGGTCCTTTCCTTTTTCTTTTTTAAAAAACTGGCTGGTGATTTATCAATTTTGTTCATTCTTTCAAAGAACCAGCTTCTGGTTTCCTTGCCCTGTTCTACTGGGTTTTGTTTGTTTGGTTGGTTGGTTGGTTTCAGTAGCCTTGATTTCTGCTCTGATCTTTATTATTTCCTGTCTTCTGCTGATTTTGGGTTTTCTTTGCTGTTCTTTTCCCAGCTCTGTGAGGTATAAGGTTAGCTTGTGTATCTGAGACTTTTCTTCCTTCTTTAAGAAGGCCTGGATTGCTATATACGTCCCTCTTATGATCACCTTTGCTGCGTTCCAGAGGTTTGGGGCTGTGGTGGTATCCTTTTCATTGACTTCCATGTACTTTTTAATGTCCTCTTTAACTTCTTGGTTAGTCCATTCATTCTTTAGTAGGATTTTCTTTCATCTCCAAGTATTTGTCATCTTTCCACATTTTTTCTTATGGTTGATTTGAAGTTTCATAGCGTTGTGGTCTGAAAGCATGCACAGTATTATCTTGATCTCCTTGTCCTTGTTGAGGGCTGATTTCTGTCCCAGTATGTGATCTCTTCTGGACAGCATTCCATGTTCACTGGAGAAGAATTTATACTCAGCTGCTTTAGGATGAAATGTCATGAATATATCTGTTAAGTCCATCTGTTCCAGTGTGTCATTCAAAGCCATTATTTCCTTGTTGATTTTCTGTGTAGATGATCTGTCCATTGCAGTAAGTGGGGTGTTGAAGTCCCCTACTATGTATTATTACCACTGAGTTTCTTTATGTTTGTGATTAATTGATTTGTATATTTGGGTCTCTTACATCTGGAGCATAAATGTTTACAATTGTTATGTCTTCTTGGTGGACAGGCCCCTTCATTATGATATAATGCTTCTTCAACTCTTGTAATAGTCTATATTTTAAAGTCTAGATTGTCTAATAGAAGAATGACTACTCCAGCTTTCTTTTGGTATCCATTAGTGTGATAGATGGGTCTCCATCCCCTTACTTTCAATCTGAAGGTGTCTTTAGGTGTAAAGTGAGTCTCTTGTAAACAATATATAGATAGATCTTGTTTCTTATCCATTCTGTTACCTTGTGTTTTTTATTGGAGCATTTTGTCCATTGACATTTAGAGTGAGTACTGAAAGATAGGAATTTATTGCCATTATGATTCTTGTAGAGTTGGAGTTTCTAGTGGTGTTCTTTCATCCTTTCTAGTTTTTGTTGCTTTTGGTCCTTGTGTGTGTGTGTGTGTGTGTGTGTGTGTGTGTGTGTGTGTGTGTGTGTGTGTGTGTGTTCTCCCCTCAGAGAGTCCCCCTTAAAATTTCTTGCAGGGCTAGTTTAGTGGTCACAAACTCCTTTAATTTTTGTTTGTCTGGAAAACTTTTTATCTATCCTTCTATTTTGAATGATAGCCTTGCTGGATAAAGAATTCTTGGCTGCATATTTTTCCAATTCAGCACATTGAATATATCCTTCCACTCCTTTCTCCCCTTCCAAGTTTCTCTGGATAAGTCTGCTGCAAACCTGATCTGTCTTCTCTTGTAGGTTAAGGACTTTTTTTCCCTTGCTGCTTTCATGATTCTTTCCTTGCCTGAGTGTTTTGTGTATTTGACTATGACATGCCTTGTTGATGGTCTGTTTTGGTTGAATCTAATGGGAGTTCTCTGTGATTCTTGGATTTTGTTGTCTATGTCTTTCCCCAGGTTAGGAAAGTTTTCAGCTATGATGTGCTCACATAACCTTTCTACCCCTCTTCCTCTCTTTTCATCTTTTGGGACCCCTGTGATTCTAAAATTGTTCCTTATTAAGGAGTCACTGATTTCTCTAATTCTTAAATCGTGTCCTTTTGTGTTAGTCTCCCTCTTTTTTTTTCTGCTTCTTTATTCTCCATAAGTTTGTCCTCTTTATTGCAGAATCATTGCTCAGCCTCATTTATCGTTGCCACTGTGGCATCCATTCAAGATTGCAGCTCAGTTCTAGCATATTTTATTTCATCCTGACTAGATTTTACTTCTTTTATCTCTGCAGAAAGGGATACTAATCTATTTTCGGCCCTAGCTAGCATTTTTATTATCATGATTCTAAATTCTGGTTCAGACATCTTGCTTGTATCTGTGTTGATGATGTCCCTGGCTGTCATTTCTTCCTGCTCTTTCTTTGGAATGGATTCCTTCATTTCATCATTTTGAAGGAAGAAAAGGAATTAATAAGTTAAAAACTTTTTAATTAAAAAATTAAAACACACACACACACACATCAAATAAGTGATGCTAGATCCTAGGTTTGTTTTGGTCTGGTTATTGAATGGTGTTTGACTGATTAGAGAAATAAGGGGAAAATTAAAACACACACACCCAAAATCAAAATCAAATAAATGATGCTGGGTCCTAGGTGTGTTTTGGTCTGGTTATTTAACGGAGATTGACAGATTGGAGAAAAAAGAGTAAAACAAATGGAAAACGTTTGAAAACTTGAAAAACTAAGTACAGTGAAATAGAACAAAATGAAATGATGGAAGTAAAATAGATTTGAAAACTTTGCAAAAAAGTAAAAATATAGTGTAAAAAGTAAAAAAGAAATATTTTTATTAAAAATTGAAACAAAAAATATTTTTTTCTCTTACTGTATTCCAGAAAAGGAAAAGAAAGAAAAACAAAAAAACAAAACAAAAAAAAAAAAAGATTTTGGATAGACTAGCGAACAGACTGAAATACGATTGATATTACATTGTTTCCCATAGAAGGCAAACTCTGAAGCATTTTAGAATCTGTAAACTAAGCAGGGGAGGGACTTGTGTTCCTGAAGAGCCGGGTTGGCCCAGTTGGGTGGAGCTTAGTGTAATGGTTCCACTCTCCACTAGATGGCGCTGCTTAACATGCTGGGATGCATTGTTGTGGCGTCTGTAGGTTCGTTTGAGCATGCCCCTGTGGAGAGAAAATGGGGTCCCCAGGCTATCCAGTCTGTCCAGTAGTATCACCCTGTTCTTGAATCCAAAACCGGGCATCCTTTTTTTCTGGCTCCTGTCCATTCCTGCTTTTACAGTGTCTGTGACCAAGCCGTCAGGTTGTCAGGCTGCACGTCCCTCCTAGTTTTATGTCAGATGCAGCTGTGTTTCTGACCCCTCACTTCTGAGCACATGTGACTTGGACCCACTCAGACCTTCTGGGGAGGGTCTTACTGAGAAATGGGCAGTGCCAGTCTCTCCAAGGACTGTTGGGGGGACTGTTGGGGGGACCACACTGCTGCAAATGCTGAGAGATTGTGGCTGGATGCCAGCCTGCCCCAGAGAAAGTGCACGTGGTTGTGTAGCAGTGGGAGATCTGAGGACCCCCAGCCCCACTGTGCTCTTGGGGAGTCTCTCTTCCCACCAGAGCACCGCCAAGTAGGAAGCTGTGCAGTTTCACTCTGTGCGCCCCCTGTTTCTAGAGTTGTAATGGACTTTAAAGCTTCTCCTTTCTCCCTTCTCCCTTTGTAGTTATTATTTTTTAATTATTTAGAATATTTTATTTATTTCTGAGAGAGAGAGACAGCATGAGCAGGGGAGAGTCAGAGAGAGAGGGAGACACAGAATATGAAACAGGCTCCAGGCTCTGCACTCCTGTCAGCACAGAGCCTGACACAGGGCTCAAACCCACAAACCATGAGATCATGACCTGAGTGGAAGTCCGACGCTCAACCGACTGAACCACTCAGGCGCCCCTCTCCCTTTGTAGTTAAGTCCCTGCTGCTGTTTCCACGTTCCCCCTTTCTTTCCAGCTGCTTTTGGGGGGGGTGTGCTTTTCTCATACTCTCCCCCTCCCCCCATCTCCATCCTCTCCGCACTAGCAAAAGCAGTTCCCTGCCCTCTGCAGCTTCTGTCCCACCAGGTCACCTCTCTGTGCCATGTCCCTGCCAAGTTCTGTGGTTCAGGTTGTGCACATTGTAGTGTTAATCCTAAAGTCAGTTTTCTAGCTGTGCAGGCAGGGTTAGTGTTGGTCTGGCTGTGTTTCAGGGACCTGAGACACAAAAAAGACTTCCATGCTGTTCCATCATCTTGGCTCCTCAAGGTCTATCTAATTTTAAAATGTCATTGTCATTGTCATGTAACAAAATGCTGACTTATTGCACATGACATACTGATTATTTCTCCTCTTTGTGTAATCTTAGAATATATTTCATCTTCAAATGAATATAAAACCCTCAAAATATGGGGCGCCTGGGTGGCTTAGTCGGTTAAGTGTCCAACTTTCGCTTAGGTCATGATCTCGCGGTTCGTGGGTTCGAGCCCGCGTCGGGCTCTGTGCTGACTGCCAGCTCAGAGCCTGGAGCCTGTTTCAGTCTGTGACTCCCTCTCTCTGACTGCTCACGCTGTCTCTCTCTCTCTCCTAAAAATAAATAAAACATTAAAAAAAAAACCCTCAAAATATAACACTCATTTTGGAAAATACAGGCATACAAATGACAACATTAACTGCAGAAATGCACCAAAGAGGAATAATAAATGGCATAGATCCATAGATAATATATCAATATTAGTTAATATTAGTTATATTGACATAATATTGAAACCAGGCCCTTTAAGTAAGCATTCTACTTCTAATCCAGTCCCTTACAACAATAACAACATTATTACGTAGTGTCTTTTAAACACTTAAGAGTGCCAAGAACTGCTAGGGGTGCCTTGGTGGCTCAGTTGGTTAAGCATCCAGCTCTTAGATTCGGTTCAGGTCATGACCTCATGGTTCATAGGTTTGAGCCCCACATTGGGCTCTATGCTAACAGTGAAGAGCCCGTTTGGGACTTCATCTCTCCCTGCCACTCCCCTGCTCATGTGCTTTCTCTCTCTCTATCGCTCTCTCTCTCTCAAATAAATAAAAACTTAAAAAAAAAAAAAAAGAGGGGTGCCTGGGTGGCTCAGTCGGTTATGTGTCCAACTCTCGGTTTTGGCTCAGGTCATGATTTCCCAGTTGGTGAGTTCAAGCCCCAGATCAAGCCCTGCTCTGCTGATGTGGAACCTGCTTGGAATTCTTGCTCTCCCTCCCTCTTCTCCACACCCCCCCGCACTCTCTCTCTCAAAAATACATACATAAACTTTAAAAATAAATCATAAAAAAAAGAGCACTAAGCACTATTAAACATATATAGTATGTTTTGTTATTGGTTTTATTGATGAAGAGATGATTGTTTTCTTTTAATTTTAGAGAGAGAGCAAGCTAGTGGGGGAGAGGGACAGAGGGAAAGAGAGAAGAAATTTTACACAGGCTCCACACCCAGCATAGGGTTCGAAGGGGAGCTCGACGGGGAGATCAATCCCATGACCCTGGGATCATGACCTGAGCCGAAATCAAGAGTGGGCTGCTCAACCGACTGAGCCACCCAGGTGCCATGGTGAAGAGATGATTTTTAAAGAAGATATACAGATGGCCCAGAAGCATATGAAAAGATGCTCAACATCACTTATCATCAGGGAAATGTAAACCGAAGCCACAGTCAAATATCATCTCACGCCCATCAGGATGGCCACCATTTTTATTTATTTGAGAGAGACAAGGACAGCACAAGCAGGGAAGGGAAGAGATGATTTTTAAATGAACAGAGGAAACAGCAAGTGCAACGACTAGAGACCAGATGGAGCAGGAGAAGGTAATGTACGTTTTATTCCTACCACAATGGGAAACTGCATACCAGGCAGGGTCCCCACAGGATACAGCAGACCCATTAAGTTGGATTTAATGAAAAGAGTTCACCAAAGGGGTGATCTACCCCAGGCGTGTGGGTGTGGGGAGGATGGTATTGTAAGGAAGTCAATGGGCTGGTGAGGTACCTGGGCTGCCAACAGTGGGGAGTCACTACCCCCTAAACCTGAAATGAGGAGGGGAGGAGTGGTTTGCTGGAAGCCACAGGAGCCTCAGTGATGGGTGAGGGGTCCTGGTGAAAAGCTGTGGCTGGAGAGACACAGTCACTGCCCAAACTGGGAGTAAGTCAGGGAAATATCCTAACTTTTCTCTCCTCACTTGCCCGTCAGTGCAACTCCCATGGGCCGAAATCAACTGGGAGTCAAAGACCAAGGACACCCCAGTGATGGCATCCAGGGGGATCAGCTTTGTTGGGGGGGGAGCTCTCTCTGAGCCAACTCTATAACAGAAACGGATTGGACTTGGAAACCTCCCCCCTTGACAATACTGCCCGTGAGCATTTGTTGCTCCTGAGCACTTAACAGGGCATGTCACCATGGAAACCTGAAACTCATGCTTGGCCGCCAGTGCCTACCACCCAAACCCTAGTCCTGCAGCTGGTCCAACCAGGTGACCAGGTGATGTTCAAAGGTGAAGAAATCATTGCATCTGTTAGAGCCTCACTTGCCCTGGAGCAAGTGTCCAGGTAGCACTGTGGGCTAGTGAGTTCCATGGCTGTGGAACTCCCTCAGGGCTGGTTCGCCCTGGCAGAGCAACACCCGTAGGAGCCCAGAGATGGGAGCAATGATTTCATCCTGCCCAGGGTGTCCCAACCTCTCTGCTGGTCTCCAGGGACCTCGCCAACCTGATCTGGCTGAGCCTGAGGCCAACAGCAAATACAGCACACAGGCACCCAGGTTTTCCCTTGACTGTACACACGAAGAGAGACACACACCTCCACAACCACAGGCACACCCCCAGGTATGTGCACCCAAAGGCACAGACAGGTATGGGCATCAATGCTCATCACCAGACAGACACCAATGGTGCGTCCAACACGGCCCAGCCCGGGTCTGGCCACACTGCTGACTCTGATTCTTCCTGTCTCCGTTTTCCTGACAGCCCCAGGATGAAGAGGACTCGCCCCATGATATGATCCTGTGGATCCCTGAACCTGTCTGGAATGGGTGGTCTTCCTCGTCACTGTCCCTCTGTCCCAGAAGGGGAAGTTCCCAGAACACAAATACCGAAGGAAGAAAGGAAAGAGGGAAGGAAGTGGAGACATAGTCATGATAAACATGTGACAGCATGATGTTAACGAGGTTGGTACTGTCTCCAGAGAGAGGCTTGGCCAACATTCAGTGAAGAGTCAGCCGCCAGTCTTTGGAGCCAGCATGCCTTTTCCTAAGGATGGGACACTGAGGCCCAGACAGGGAGGTCGTGGGCTCCGTGCAGGTCCTCCTAGGGAACAACAGTATATCAGACACACACACACACACACACACACACACACACACACCCATCACACGCATTTCTGGGATGCCAATGATTAAAAAAGCGTTTCTTGTTCAATGCAGGAAAGCCTCACGGAAATGAAAATGGCTTGTAATGCTCCCACACAGCTAATCCCAGTGGCGTTTTAAAAAATAATGCAGGCATGCACTTAGAAAATGCAAGCAGTTCCAAAAGATTACAAAATGAAAACCAGAACCTTCCTTGCTATCTCAGTCCCTCTCCCCAGAGATGATCACTCTTTGCATTTCCTTCCTGAATACGTTGGTGTACGGGCTTTTACCGATGAAAAGAGAACCACTCTGCCTGCTATATTGTGCCTTGCCAGTTTCTCACCTAAAACACATCTCTGCAGATCTGTCCACACCAACATAGTCTAATCTGCTGCCTTCTTTTTAATGGTTATGCTTTATTCCATGGCCTGTGCCCTCTGTCAGTGTGTATTTATTACCAGTTCCTTTGCTCTTAAACCCTGTACAGATGTACACTGGATGTACTATTAGTATTAATTTTATTTATTTTAATTCCGATAGAAATTGCCCAAATGCTCCTCAAAAAGATGGCATTAATTTGCACTTTTATCAGCCAGATACGAAAAGAGTCTATCCCCTTTCACCAATTTCATTACCAATTTTGTCAGAGTGAAAAGTGAGGTCTTACTGTTTCTTAACAGCTTTACTGAAATATAATTCATGTGCTATATAGTTTACCCACTTAACGTGTTAAGTTTACAGTTGTGCATCTGTCAGCATGATCAAGTGCAGAGCATTTTCATCGTTCCAGAAAGAAACACTGACCCCATCAATAGTCACTGTTCCATTTCCTCCCTCCCCTAACCCCTAGTGACCATCAATCCACTTTCTGCATCTGTAGATTTGCTTATTCCAGACATTTCATAAAAATGAAATCAGATGGGGCTCCTAAATGACTCAGTGGATTAAGCATCTGATTCTGACTCAGGCCAAGGTCTTGCAGTTAGTGAGTTCAAGCCAGCATCAAGCCAGCCAAGGAGCCCCACAGCATGGAGGCTGCTTGGGATCCTCTCTCTCTCCCTCCCTCTTTGCTCCTCCCCCACTCACACTTTTTCTCCCTCTCTCAAAATAAATAAACTTAAAAAAAATAAAAGAAATCCTATCATATGTGGTCTTTTGTGTCTGACTTACTTCACTTAGCATAACATTTGTAAGGTTTTTCCATGTGGCAGCACAGGTCAACCAACATTCCATTATATAGAGAGACCACATTCTGTGTATCCATTCATCGGATGATGAACACTTCGGTTCTTTCTGCTTTTGGTCTCTTGTGAATAATGCTGCCATGAACATCATGCACACACTTTTGCGTGCACATATGATTTTATTCCTCTGTGATGTTGTGATTTATAACAAGAAGTATATATTTGGTCTTCTCTTTCCTGGCATCAAGCCCCTAAAACCCTTGGAATTTTCTAAGCAAGGAGAACCATAAAAGGTGTCTTTTTCATGTTAATGAGGATACTCTGGGAGAGCACCTGTGGGTGGGAGCCGGTTGCCAAGGGACCCCTTTGATGAGAGGGTTGGAATTTTTAGACCCACTCGACCTCCAAGGAGGAGAAAGGGGCTGGAGATTGAGTTCAGTCACCACTGGACAAAGGTTTAATCACCATGCCTAGGTAAAGAAGCCTCCAAAAACACCCAGAAGGACTGAGTTTGTAGAGTTTCTGGGCACATGAACATGTGGGGATTTGGGGAGAGGACACGGAAGGTCCTCACCCCTCCCCACACACCTTGCCTTATAGCTTACTCTTCTATCTGGTTGTTTCTGAGTTATGTCCTTTCATAATAAGCCAGTAATCTAGTAAGTAAATGTTTCCTGAGTTCTGTGAGCTGCTCTAGCCAATTAATCAAACACAAGAAAGGGTCACCTCTGACTTCTAGCCAATCTATCAGAAGCACAAGTGAGAACCTAGACTTGCCGTTGACATCTGTAGCGGGGATAGTCTTGTGGGACGGAGGGATCCGAGGCTCTCTCCTGGTAGAGAGTGTCAGAATTGAATTGTAGGATATGCAGCTGGGGTCTTGGAATCGCTTGAGGGGACTGGATATACTTGGTGTCAGAATCACACTATTGATCTGAGCTCTTTGTTAATCAAGGAAATGTAGTCCATTGTCTGTCATGTGTATCATAAACATACTTTTCCAGTTTGTCACTTGTGTTTTGACTTCATCTGTGGTATTTTGTGACATTCAAACATCAACGTCCTTTATGTTTTCACAGTTACTCACCTTTTCTGTTTTAGGCCTATAACTGGCTTAGTAAGGTCTTTCCCACCACTATGATAAATGTATCTATAACTTCATGGTTTTCATTTCTCCTCCCTCTTCTTTTGTAATGATTCAAACTTGGATCTACATGGGGTTTATTTTGGTCCCTGGAATAAAGATCCAGGGTTTTTGGTAGATGGTCGAGTCATCTTCTCAACATCTTTTTTTTTTTTAATGTTTTATTTATTTCTAGGAGAGAGGAAGACAGCATGAACAGGGGAGGGTCAGAGAGAGAGGGAGTCACAGACTGAAACAGGCTCCAGGCTCCGAGCTGGCAGTCAGCACAGAGCCCGATGCGGGGCTCAAACCCACGAACCGCGAGATCATGACCTAAGCGAAAGTCGGACGCTTAACCGACTAAGCCACCCAGGCGCCCCTCTTCTCAACATCTTTGATGGAAGAACCCTTCTTGTCACCACGGGCTTGACATTTATCATAAAGTCACGTTTTACACTTTACCATAAATTTCATGCTCCAGTGTCTTTGAACCTACTTCAGGACCTCCAACATGGTGCTCCTCAATCCTGATTGCACATGGGAATCATGTGGAGGCATTTAAGAAAATACCAATATCCGGATCCCACCCTCTGGACCAGCACTTCTTGGGGTGGGGGTGGGGGTAGGTACCAAGTATCACTTTGTTTTATTCATCTGCTTTTTTCTGGAAGCACCTTAGGGGTCCTAATAGAAAGCCAGGCCCAGGAACTAGTCACCCCACTGACTCATCTAGCTATTTCTTCTTTTCGCCCAAACTCTGTCTTAATATGGTTGGCCCTGCCGTGACTCAGAATGATCTTGGCCATTTTTCACATTTGTTATTTTTCCAGATGAACTTTATTATCATCAAAAAAGCACCTGTTATTCAAAATTAGCCACTCTGATCTTATTTTCAGCAAACAAATGAGTGAGCACCTGCTACTTGCCAGGCACGAGGGGATAGAGGAGTGGACATGATAAGAGACTCTGGCGTCCAAGACCCCTCACCTGCTATAGAAAGGGACGTGTGAGTGCGGGTCCAGGAAAAACTGTTGGAGGAAGCGATACCTGAGTCTAGTCTGCACATATCTCTGGTCCTATGAGCAGGCCTGCAAGTGGTCTCCACATCCCCTTCCCCTGTGCCTTGCTGGTGAGACACCACAGCTTTGTTCAGGGCAGCAGTGTGGCTTCCTAGGTGACACTTTCACTTGCCCTGTCATACATAGTTCTGGCCAAGGGAAGCCTAAGCTGAAGTCTGTGGGATTACTAAGCAAAATGACATTCAGAGACAAGAAGAGCCGACTCGATGCCAGCAACTGCTTACCTCTAGTAGCATGAGGAAAATAAATCCTTGTGTTTAAGCCATCAAAAAGTGGATGTTTTGGGGGCTCAATCAATTAAGTGTCCGAATCTTGGTTTCAGCTCGGGTCATGATCTCATGGTTCGTGAGTTCAAGCCTCACATCCAACTCCATGCTGACAGCGTAGGGGCCTGCTTGGACTTCTCTCTCACCCTCACTCTTTGCCCACCCCCAGCTTGCATATGCTCTCTCTCAAAATAAATAAATAAACTTGAAAAAGAAAAAAAAAAAAGAAGAAATGGACTTTTGTTACTTCTGCCTGAAAAGCAATCCGAATGGATACAACCTACACCAGAGGCTTTGTGAAATAACCCATCCAGTTTCTTGATACTGACAACTCAACGAACAAGTAGCAATGACTTGGTAACATAAAACAGTAAGGGAAGCATTCTAAAATTTTACAAGATTTGGGCACCAGCATCTCAGTTATTCTTTTAATTATGGTTTAAAAAAATAACAAAATTAATCATGACTGTTTTGAAGTTTACAGCTTAGTGGTGTTGAATATATTCATCTTATCATACAACAAGGTTCCAGAACTTTGTCTTATGAATCGGAAACTCTCTTCCCATCAAAAAGCAACTCCCTGCTCCCCTCCACTGCTAACCACCATTCTACTTTCTGTGTTTATGAAAATTTTTTTGAGTATACTTTGTTTTCAGTAACTAATAGGTCATATTTTCTATTCATCAAACGAGTAATTGTGGCCTCTTTAATCTGGAAAGGGTATGCATGTGAGTCCTGACAAATAATACTTGTCTAATGCTAACTATTAGTGTTCTTAAAACGCCTATGCCTCTAAAGCAAAACTATATTAATTAGATCACTCTAGGAATGTCACACAAATGGAATCATACAGTATTTGTCCTTTTGTGACTGACTTATTTCAGTGAACATAGTGTCCTCAAGACACATCCATGTTGTAGTGTGTGATAGGATTTTCTTCCTTTCTTAAGTCAGAATAGTATTCTTCATTCATTCTTCTGAGGATGGACATTTGGGTTGTGCCCACCTCTTGGCTATTGTGAACAATGCTGTTATGAGCATGGAGGTGCAAATACATCTTTGACATCCCACTTTCAATTCTTTTGGATATACACCCCGAAGTGAAATGTGCTGGGCCATATGTTTCACTTTTTGAGGAATTTCCCCAGCACGTGCAGCATTTTACATCCCCCACAGGAGTGCTCTGTGGTTGCAATTTCTCACATTCTCGCCAACACATGTTATTTGCTGGTTTGTTTGTTCTTGATGGTGGCCATCCTGATGGGCATGAGGTGGTATCTCACTGTGGTTTCGGTTTACATTTCCCTGATGATAAGTGATGTTGAGCATGAAAAGATGAAAAGCATCTTTTCATATGCTTCTGAGCCATCTGTATATCTTCTTTGGAGAAATGCCAATCATGTCCTTTGCCCATTTTCTTACTTGGTTGTTGTTGGCTTTTAGGAGTTCTTTATATATTCTGGATATTAACCCCTTATCAGACATCCAATATGAGAATATTTTTCCCATTCTTTAGGTTGCCTTTTCCCTCTGTTGATTGTGTCCTTTGATGCACAGAAGTTTTTAAGTTTTCTGTGGTCCATTTATCTATTTTTGCATTTGCTGCCTGTGCTTCTGGGGTCATATCCCCAAAAAATCACTGCCATATCCAGTGTCACAAAGATTTCCCCCTCTCTTTTCTTCTAGGAGTTTTATGGTTTTAGGTTTTACATTTAGGTCTTCCATCCATTTTAGTGTGTGAGTCTTTGTTATTAAAACATGCTCTGTGTGGCCAAGAAGTATGTGGGCTTCAGGGAAATTGAGGTTCTCACACGTGGCCATGGTTGGGCCTGGACACAGTTCTCTTCAGATTATTGGATCATGGGGTTGGTAAATCTTTGGTGGGAACTGGTCCTTCCCCAGTACCAGTGAGGATGCCCATTGGTCCTCATCTTAGGGGCCTTCATTTGGCAACTGCCAAATCATCATCATCCCCATCATTTTGAACAAGGTCAGGTGTACATCATTCAGGCAGCACCCATTACCTTGATCTTCCCAAAGGCAGTTGGATGGGTGGGGTGAGTGGTCAGGCCAGGAAAGGATGTGCCTCTTGCAGAGGAGAAAAGTAAAGCTTAGAAGTATTTTCACATCCCAAGTGTGATTCTAACTGCAGAACTCTTCCTTCTATACTGATGTTTTCCTCTCTCTGCATATTTTTTAAATTGCCGATATGATATCCAATGATCCATCCTGGGAGAACTGAGCTGAAAGAAATAATTTTAACTAAAGTTTAAATCATTATATATAAAGGTGCCACTTTCAGCTTTGTTTAGAGAAGCCACAAAACTGGAATGTGCCCAAATACCCAACTATAGGGAAATACAGTTTAATCTATATCATTGGCCTAACCAATGAGTGGAATCCTTTGCAGTTAAGGGAAATCAGTTTCATGATGGCTCTGGGAGATACTCAAAAATGTGTATCTTAATTGAGCAGAACTGTGTGGAACCCGTTTGTAAATCAACACTGACTGCATAAAAGCCATTTATACCATGTTGGTCAACTTCTCATGTGTGCTCACATCCATTTTTACCCTTTTCTTGCCCTCTGGCTTCTCATGTGGTCAGTGGTCAGCAGTGGAAAAACAATGAAGGATGGGAAAGAAAGAGAAGTATTTCTCCTTTTCTCTGCTCCCTGTGACATCTCTGGCAATATGGGAGGTGGTTCTTCTCTGTGGCTTCTCCTTCTTGTCCCCTAGGGTCTTTTTGTGGCCCTTGCTCCTACTGGGAAGGCTCCTCCCATTATCCTAGCTCCTGCCAGGCAACCCCAGCTCCTGGATAACAAAGAACACTGATGTCTGTCATCATCCAGAGAAATGATAGGGGCTTCCTTCTGGGCTAGTCAGCAGGGTGCCTCACTGTCATCCATTTGGCTTCTAACTCCTCTATTACCTGAGGAATGAACTCCCTGTATTAAATTCCATCTGAGTGGTTTGCATTTTCCTGGCTGATACCAGGCTGATACCTACGCTGATGGAGAAAAATAATTTTTTTCAGATCATAAAGATGGTATGTGTTTATTGTGCAAAATATGGAAAATCCAGAAACATATACAAATGAAATAAAAATCAGCTATAATCCCACCAGCTAAATTTTAGCCCTATGACCATTCCCCACATTTGTTGAATATGTGATACTGTATCCTATATAATTTTATCATCTACTTTTTTCACTAACAGCATGTTGTTCATGAATTCCTTGTTAACAATGTTTTGGATGGCTATGCATAATATATCATCAACTGGATGTAATCTATGGTTGGACATTTAAATGGGTCTTTTCTTGCTAGTATAACTAACGCTATACTTAAAATCTTTTTGTATATAAGGTTTTCCCTCCTGAATTTCAGATTACTACTTTAGCTGAATTGAACCAAAGTTGTGAATAATTTAAAGCTCCCTGGTATACATGATCAAATTCCATTCTATGAATACTGAACCTATTGACACTTCCCAGCACCTCATGAAAGGACCTTGTCTACCACTACAGGATGGGACCTTCTGGGCCTGAGATTATAAAGCTCCTTAACTAATAGGAGAAGTGCTCCTCTACATGACATAAAATGTCAACAGTCCTGGTAGGTCTGGGGTGAAGGGCTCATTTCCTGGGAGCAGGCCTAGGAGTACAGGAAAAAGCTATGCATCCATTAGCTATTGTTGCATTATGGGTCACCCCAAAACTTGAAGCCTTAAAACAACGAATGCTCATTACTTCCTGTAAGCCTGTGATGGCTTTGGTGGTCCTGCTTATCTGGGTCAAGCTTTGCTGATCTTGGCTGGAGTCAGTCAGGATGCCTTGGCTGGGATGGCTCAACCTTCTGAGTTCATCTGCTCTTAACTCACTGAGTGTATCTCTCACATCCTTCCAACCAGCTAGCCCAGGTGTGTTCTCAAGGCAGCGGCAGGATTCAAGAGACAAAGCCACAATGATCAAGGGCTTTTTCAAGCTTCAGCTTGTATTAAGTTTCCGTCTCTTCCACTTGCCAGAGCAAGATGTGTGATAAAGCCCATGGCCAGTGTGGGATGGCCCCACTGATGGATGCGAGTAATAGGAAGCAAGAAACATGGGGATTGTTATGATCCATCTACCATAAGCGCATCCTCAGCAGATGGAATGCGATCTCCAGAGCAACCAGCTAGGACCATCCTGAGGCCCAGAAGGCAGGAAGACAACATCTCAGCGGAGGCTGCTGACCTGCCTTCAACACATATGTTGTGTTGCGTTGCATTGTGAGAATGAGAAGGGGATCTGTTTGAATCACCACCCTAGAGGAATGAGATCTGGAAAGAAAAATGAAGTTGGGGGACAAAAATTATAGAAAGGTACAATTCTTCCACACCCAAGTTTAGAGACGAGCATTCAAATGCACTGTGAATGAGTAAAGAATTGGCTTCGGGTAGAATGGAGAGAAGGGAGTAAAACAGTAGCATCTTATGAACACATTTCCAATGTGGGAGGGAAGGAAGCCTCCAATTCCCTTGGCATTGCCAATTTGGGGCCAGTGGGGTTGTTAGATATCAACCAGCACAATCCCCTCATTTCAGAGCCTGAGAAACAGAAGCCCAGGGAGGTTAAAGAGCTTGTCCGACTCAGCAATAGCACTGCTACGAATTTACCCAAGGGATACAGAAATGCTGATGCATAGGAGCACATGTACCCCAATGTTCATAGCAGCACTCTCCACAATAGCCAAAACATGGAAAGAGCCTAAGTGTCCATCCACGGACGAATGGATCAAGAAGACGTGCTTTATCTATACCATGGAATACTACATGGCAATGAGAAAGAATTGAAACGCCCAGAGATCGGAAGACCCCCAAAAACAGACCACCAGAGACCAGAGTCAAAGCCAAGCGGCAAGGGTTGTTTATTTGCAGGTTCGAACCTGGACCTCCGCGCACTCGTTGCCGGTGACGCTAAGAGGCCCTGAACAAAGCCTTTGCAGCCTTTTTATAGACAGAAGTAAACAAGTCATGGGGAGGGACAGGAGATTTCCATGGTTACAAGTTTGCCATTGGTTAACATTAAAATGTGAACATATACCGCATCTGATTGGTTCCCGCCATCAGGTTTTTGGCGGGATCCAATTATATTACTTGGGGTACCTTTGAATTCAGCCTATCATAGAGTGAGTTTGAAGTCTTGTTTGGCGACTAACAGGTTAACATCTCTCTCTCCAGGCCCTTCCCTCAGCAAGGTGGGGGGCATCCGCTGGCCTTTTCGGATTGGCTTCCGCCAAGGTGGGGTGATGGGGTGACAGGGGGAACATGAAGCTAGTCGCTTGGGCAATCCGGTGGCGGGAAAGCAAGCCTTAAGCATTGTTACAGAAGCAGAAAGAGCTGGTTAGGTATTAGCTTCCCGTAGCGCAGGCATTTGTTCAGAAGCGGAAAAGCTGGTTAAGTTTTAGGTTTAGTTTATCTAGGACTGGGGCTACGTGCAGCCCGAGGTTTCTCTTAATGGAGGACTTAATTTTTGGTTCTTCAGAATGAAATCTGGCCATGTGTAGCAACATGGATGGACCTTGAGGGTGTTATGCTGAGCGAAATAAGCCAGGCAGAGAAAGACAAATATCATATGTGTGCACGTATAGGAGGATTAGGAGGAGCTTAACAGAGGACCAAGGGGGAGAAGAAGGGCAGAAATGGTGGGGGAAAGGGGGAGAGGCAAACCATGAGAGACTTGAATGCTGAGAACAAACTGAGGACTGATGGGTGTGGGGGGAGGGGGGAGATGGGCACTTGTGGGGATGAGCACTGGGTATTCTATGGAAACCAACTTGACAATAAACTATTTGTAAAAAAGGAAAGAAAGGAAAGAAAGAAAGAAAGAAAGAAAGAAAGAAAGAAAGAAAGAAAGAAAGAAAGAGAAAGAAAGAAAGAAGTTGTCTGAGATCTCGTGGTAAGCTCATAATGCAGGAGGTGAGAACCCGCGCCTATGGTTTTCTCTGATACGCTGGGCTGCTGCTGGGGTGTGCTGCAAATACTCAAATTGCTTCTTAATTGGGGTCTCCTATTTAATCAGCTGTTTCCTGAGCAACCTATGCTCCCTGTTTGGAAATCTCAATCAACATCATCAGTCTCTAAATTGGTGTGACCTAGCCCTTCTCAGGTCTTCCACGCAGGGATTTGCTTCATGGCTTTGCCCAGTAGGACAGCTGGGGAGGGGAGGGGGCTTGCAAGTGGTTTTTGGGGAGAGCGCAGCTGTTCTCACCACCACCTCCTGCTCCAGGGACTTCTGAACACTTCACAGCCTCGCCAGGAGGATCAGGACTGGGAAGCAGGCAGTTTGAGCTCAGTACGATGTTTGGCACTAACTTCCCTTGTGATCTCAGGTAAATCTCTCTCCCTCTCGAAGTCTCAGTGACCACTAAAAGTCTCCTCTACATTAAGCTTTGTTGGGAGTCATTTCTGAGCTCATAGGTTGAGAAAGAACTCCCCATGAGGTTAAGGTAACTATTACTGGTCAGATGGTGACAGATATCCACCCCCACCCAATTGTTTCTGCTTGGAGCACCAACCCCCCAAAGCATCTTGTGATCGGTATTCGGTATTCAGAGTGACTTATTCTGGCCTTGAATATGCTGATTGCACCCTGTGAAGGAACCTATTGAGGAACTTCTTTTGTGATTATGGGAGCAAAGGTGTTTCCTGAAAGACTTGTTTTTCTTAATACTCCTTAAACAAGCTATTGACCCCTGCTCACAAAGAACTAACTTCACCCTTTTTATGCTAAAAACATTGTCTTGTATGCTAAAGATACCTTCTTTCCCCATAGGATAAGCATCTAAATCACCTACCTCAATCACTATTGATGAAGGTTATGCATGAGTCTTCTACAAATCTATGTTCTGGGAAATTCTTACATATCAAAGAAATTTGTCATCAGAAATCATTGTCTAAGGCAAATGCCACTTCTGTGCCATCCCCCAAACAATTATAAAATAAAGTTGAGCCCCAGTCAGAGCAGAGATGCCTGCCTGGTGATCAGAAAGAATCTCAGGGCTCTCTCATCTCTCACTTGCCACCACCGTCCATCCTTCAGGGAACCCTGGACCTGCTGGAGCCAGCCTCCAGCAAAGGTTACTGGGTTTAGTGGGGCACCTGAGTGGCTCAGTCTGTTGGGCATCTGACTTTGGCTCAGGCCATGATAAGGTCTGTTAGTTTGAGCCCTGCGTTGGGCTCTGTGCTGACACTTCAGAGCCTGGAGCCTGCTTTGGATTCTGTGTCTCCCTTTCTCCCTGCCCCTTCCTGCTTGTGATATGTCTTGCTCTCTCTTTCAAAAATAAATAAACATTTAAAAAAAAGTTACCAGGTTTAGCAAATAAAAACAAAATATATTTGAATTTCAGTAAACAATAAATAATTCTTTAGCATAACTATATTCATGCAGTATGGGGCATACTTATACTCAAGTTTTTTGTTGTTATTTAACTGAAATTCAAATTTAACTGAGCATCTTGTATTTTGTCTGACAACTCTACCCCAAATAGAAAATTCCATTCCATTCTGCTCTATATAAGCAGCCTGATGCAGCTGCAGTTGGGCTATGGTGACTGCTGCTGAGTGTGAACCTAGATTTGTCACTCACACCTTTGTGATCTTGGGCAAGTCACTTACCCTCTCTGAGCCTCAGTTTCCTAAATTATAAAATGAACATGTTAATCACTGATCGGTTTTCTCTGAAGACTAGGTGAGCAAAAATGAAAATATATCATTAGACTACCCTTATGTATAAGCTGCAAAATGTGTGACAAACTAGAACATTCTTTAAGAACCAACTGCATGTGACACATTCCACCATTATGAGAAATAGTGAACCATGCAGTTGGGAAGTCATTTGTGTAAAAAACGAAATGCATGAGATTACCTATCTTTCAGAATTCTTCCATAAAGTGAAATTTCATCAAGAACCTTGATTCAACCTGCTATGAATTGATAAGGAATTAGATGCTTTAGGGAAAAATCTGTGATGTGCTGGGAAACAGTCATTCATGCCTGGACTTGATTCCAGAAAGAGCTGGAGTGGTTCTTTGGACAAGCTGGGCTTTCCAATTTCCACTGGGAAGGGGACCCAGCCGATCCAGAGATCACATGCATCAGTGCAGGTGGAATCTTTCCCATCTCGCCTTTAGGCCTTGGATATGCCTCTGCTGTTAGGGTGAGCTGCATTTGATTCCCACCTTCTAGGAGCCTGGACTGATGGAGTACACATCAGTGGAAGGGCCACATAAAACAAAAGTTCCTATATGTCCTCCAGCCACCTCTTCTGCCAAACTGCTGGATCTAGGGTGCTGGGGACTAGTCCAAGGGCCTCAGTCCTGTGGCTAACACCAGGCAAAGAGAGGGTTGACCACCAAGCCCCATCAATAACTCCAATGCCTGAGTTACGGCAGCCCTGCAAAGTCTGAGGAAAGATCAGTTTCTGCCTTGCTAATTCTCTCCTGGCCCTGATGCATCAAAAGCCCAGTAAAGATAAGTCTGCACATGCTGGTCAAGGACAAGAAGGAAACACAGAGACATCGTTTGTAAGCTGTGACAGGACAGAGTAAAATGCCATCCACCATCATGGCACCCTGTCACAACTTAAAATAAGTCTGTGTCGTGTGGGTGGAGGGAAGACTTGTACCAGAACTAGGACCCCTGGCATGGTGGGCCTGATGTGGAGACGGTGGTTGAACATGAGAGCACACACTGCAGCCTTGGACAGTGTGGGCCATGCTGTGGCCACAGCTGAAGGGTACAGATCAGTGAGAACATTAGCTGGTTGCATGGGACCACCCTTCCACAGAAATACGCTGTGCAGGCAGAAATCATCAGCCAAACACTGGGCACTGCTACAGGCTTGGTCAAACCCTCTTTTGAAGAGTTCCTCAGGGGAGAGGAGCCTGGGTGGCTCAGTCGATTAAGCGTCCAACTGCCACTCAGGTCATGATTTCACAGTTTGTGGATTCTGTGCTGACAGCTAGGAGCCTGGAACCTGCTTCAGATTCTGTGTCTCCCTCTCTCAGTACCCTCCCCAACTCGTGCTCTGCCTCTCTCCCTCAAAAATAAATAAACTTTAATAAAAAAAATATAAAAAGAAAAGCTGTGTTAAAAAAGAGTTCCTCTGGGGGTAAAGAGAGAGAGAGGGAGAGAGAGAGAGAGAGGGAGAGAGTTCCTTTAAATTGCTAGACTAGGGGCGCCTGGGTGGCTTAGTCGGTTAAGCATCCGACTTTCACTTAGGTCATGATCTCGGGGTTCGTGGGTTCGGGCTCCGCGTCGGGTTCTGTGCTGACTGTCAGCTCAGATCCTGGAGCCTGTTTCGGAGTCTGTGCCTCCCTCTCTCTCTGATGCTCCCCTGCTCACGCTGTCTCTCTCTCTCTCCTAGAAATAAATAAAAATATTTTTAAAAAATAAAAATAAATTGCTAGACTAATTCCTCAAAGTTTTCCAACAATTCAGGAAGAAAAACAATTTATCTAGTATATGCAGACTCAAGTCTGTTTTAATATGAAAAATTAGAGATGAACTTCATTTGTACTCCCAAACTGCTAAATTAAACATAAGCTATCCTTAATTTTGTTGTTAAACTGTCTTTTCAATGATTTCCCCCTTCCCCAACTTTAGTCACAGTCTCTACCTGAAGTTTCTTTTTCTTTTGTTGCTTCCTCCAAGGTCTGCAGCTGTGACTGCAAAATCATGGGTTTGATTATGGGATATGGTTGAAACACCTCTCACTTGAGACAGAAAGGGTAAACTAGACCAGGTAGGCACCTAAAGTAATTATTTTCCATTTTCCCCCAGCCTCAGCATCCATCCAGGACTGTTAAGTTGATCACTTTGTCAGTATGTCGGAATTCCTTCTAATCATGGTTCAGTTCCCAGGAAGCCTTGGATGTGCTGAACTCTGTGCAGGGTGAGGGAAACCCCAGTTTTGGGGCTGGCAGAGAGATGACGTCCTCAAGGGGCCGTGTCAGTGTTGTTCTAAGGAATCATGAACCCTCACTTTTATATACTGACCTTTCCATACCCAATCTTCCTTTTACTGAATCTTCTGTATTGGTTAGAAGGCCGAAAAAAATCGGCCTTTATAACAGGGACACCAGAAGAAACAACATGCTTAGAACTTTATTTCCCTCTCTCCTGGAGGTCTTTATGAAGGGTCCAGAACAGGTGACGCAGCTCAGGAATGATCCCAGCTCTAACCATTGCTCTGCCATACTCAAACAGGGTTCTTTAGGTCTAAAATTGATAAGGCATCCCTTCGGTCCCCACTGTAGAAACAGAAAAAAACAGAGAGGAAGGTAAGCACTTTTCTTGTAAGGACACAGCCCACAAGTGCTTACAGACTCTGCTTGGATACTATTGGCTGGGAGCAGCTCACGTGACCCTGTGTACATACTATTTGCCAGAACTTCATCACATGGCCACGGCTGCAACCGATTCTGGGAAATGTGTTTCGCTGCATACCCGCTGGCTGGGCTAAAATGCCGGGGGCTCTGTAAGCAAGGCCAGAATAGCAGGACGATTCTGGGGGGTAAAAGGCCCTCCCACCACCCCTGTGGGATGGATGTTTGATGGGAGTACATGGAGCTGATCAGTGGAAAAAAATGAAGAGGCACTGCTGGAGAGCTGCTCCAGCCGGTCCAGGGGTCCCTGAAGGATGGACGGTGTCAGCGAGAGAGGGTGAGGGAGCCCCGAGATACTTTCTGATTACCAAGCAGGCATCTCTGTCCTGTCAGTCTTGGTATCTTTATTGATAGATAGGTCAAACGATAATATGACATCAGAAAAAGGAATTTTTACAGTGGACAACTCTTTGTGATAAGATGCTTTGAAAAGTGTACAGAAGCAGGTTTTACAGAAGTATTCTCGCAGAACTACTCCAATCATAGTGAGGTTGAGTAAATCTTACAACTAAGGAAATAACAGGATGTTCTTAGTGAAAAACAGGATGACATACATATTTGTTCCAAGTTAATAATGCTAGGATTAGGACATCGGTTAAGTTGTATATAGATAGGCTAGGAGTCCTTTTTTCTGGCTCACACAAGGACGAATGGTTTTGAGCTGGTTAATAGGTGGTTTGTGGAAACTTTTTGACTTGATGCTGATTGTGTACACCATGGAGGTGTACACCATGTGGGCCCTAAATGTGTCGGCCTTTGGTTTTGGGTTACGTTTTAGCTTCTCTTTTCTCTCCTCTTCCCAGCCACCAGTGTAAGGGAGGGTGTTTGCGGAAAGTAGGCCTTAGAGAAGGGACTGCCATACATCACCAGTTAGAAAAGGTGTAAGTATTAACTTAAGTTCTGCCCTTATGTGTTCCTTAACTCTAAATTAGGCTCTTTTGATATGGGGCCAGGCTCAATTGTAACTCTTGTGTTCTTAACGCCTTTATTATCTAAGTCTTGGATCTGCAAGGCCCTTAGAAAGAACCTTTTGACAATCATCCACAGTGCTTTCATCTAAAATCTCTTTTGAAAAGGCAGGAATATGCTTTTCCTTATGAGGTATCTGTGTGGGGAATATCAGTCTGATTTGGAATATTGTGAGGCCTGGTCAATACCAGCAGGCTCATTTCCAATGTGAGCGAATAGTAGCAGAAGGAGATACCAGGTTTTCATTTCTCATGGCAGGAGCTATGCAAACGCTGCCATTTCCTCGCTGTGACTGTCATCCAGCGAGGCCGGTGTGGCTCCCAGCAAGGCACATTCTCTGTTGCAGGCATTCCCAAGGAAGCAGTCTCTGAGAGATATATTTGTGTGCAGGAGATTTATTGGGGAATGCCTTGGGGAACGGCACCAAGGAAGGCATCAGGAGTTAAAGGAAGCAGCATTGGGTGTTGAGAGAAATAGAACTGCCACACAGTTGTATCAAGGGATGCCAGGATTGGGGAGTAGGTGGCCCGGCAGCTCGGGAGCTTACAGCATCCATTGAATCCTTCTTTTCCCACCCCACCCCAGTCAGGGGAGCAGAGAAAGGTGTGGAATTAGGTTTGGCCAATCCCATGCTGTCACCCAAGATTGGATCGTTCAGCAACAGGAAGCCGGGGTTGTGGGTAGCTGGAGGCCATACTGCCTGTTCAGGAGTGAGGACCGGCAGAGTGGCCCAGTCCAGCAGTGAGGCTTGTGCTAAAGATCCCACTGCCCAGTCCCTTCCCACCAGTACCCTGGGTTCTGGCCCATTTTGCCAACCTTTCCTCCAGGCTTCCAGATATCCTGGATCTCCTCGAATCCTTAGAATAAGCCGCCATTTGGGACTAAGCCAGCCAGAGTCAGTATTTGGTATTTGCAACCCCAAAGACTCTAATCCCAGTGCACCTCTAAGATGGGTGGCAAGAAGAATGTCGGGGTGTGACTGGGTCTTTGAACACACTGTGGGGTAAGACATAAGCCAGTTTTATTCTTTCTCACAATTGCCCCTTTCCAGCCAGCTCCGGGGGACTCATGTCTCCCCATCCTGTAGGCAGATCTGATGGGTTTTGGTCACTTTCTGGTAAAAAAAAAAAAAAAATTCAGACTATACCTCATTTGATAGTTCCATGCCCCTCCAGGCCTTCCTGCTGAGGTCACCCTCCCTCAGAAGGAAACTGTTGTATAGGGTCTTTCTAACAACAGCCATGGTCTTTCTCCTGCCCAGGGATCTGCATCAGGACCATGGAGAACACACATTGCCTTACTAGGCTCAGCAAGGACAGAGCCCATCACCCCCAGCAAGCTGGTCTCTTACACTGCCTCTACTCTGGGCAATCAACCCTCTCTCTCCTTTAGACTTACAAAAGTGAGTAGTGAGACACCCGTGCCCTTTAGGGTAGAGTTTGTCCCAAATCATGAGGGCACTTCTTGCTTCTACTTAGTGAGGCCCAGGGAGCCATGCAGTATAGCCTTGCCCTGGCGTCAGGGAGATAAGCTTCCAGACAGGAAATGGCTTGCCCCCCCACCCCCCCACCATGTCACACACTCATAGGTAAGGAGGAAGCAGGTCACTGGGTAAAGCAAAGGAAAATGGGGCTTCCAAAATGGAACCTAACAGAGCATCTCCAGACACTGTCCGCTCCTTCCCTTGCCTCTTCATTGTACAAATAGAGGAACTGAGGCCCAGAGAGGGAAGGTGACTTACTGAGTGTAACACAGCACAGAGGTGGGAGTTAAGAGGGAACTGCACTGGCCTCTCGGGTACAGGGGACAGTACCATGCAAAGCTCATCCCTCTCTTGCCTGGCTGCATGTGGACCACAACCTTCATGCTTATCTGAATTTGTGGGACTGGTTCATTGGTGATGTATCCCCTTCCCACAAAGAATCAAGCTGAGATTTCTCCTCCCGGCTAGCTGTGACATCCTGCATCAAGTGTTCTGCTGTCTAGCCCCAAGCTCTTTGTTAGCCTGCTGTGTGATTTTGGTCAGTTTCCTGGCTGCTCTAAGACTCAATTTTCTCATCTGTGTCACAGGGCTTTGAGGATGAAATTCCCTCATTCCACAAATACTTTGTGAGTCCATTGCAGCTATTGGAGACACAGAAATGAACAGCAACAACAAGGTGCTGACGGCTTTCTGCCCTCAAAGAATGTATATTCTTGGCAGACATGAAAGACACAAAGCAAACAAGTAAATAAGCCATTACTCCAATGGAGAAGATAAAATAGGATAATGTGAATACTGAGTGAAGTGGGGGCCCTTTATCCAGAATGATTCGGAACAGGGTGATGTCTGAGGTGGGGCCAGAATGAGGAAAAGGAGATAGACAAAATGAGGGCCGAGGAAGAAAATTCTCGAAACGAGAGGTCTTTTGCAAACTGTGAGGGGTGGCCCCAGGTGCCCATCATTGTTGCTCTGGAGCAGCTGAAGGACCACATGACCCAGGGGAAGGCCAAGGCCAGGGTCTTAATCTTAGGGCAAGGACATAGACTCATGTTCTCCTCCACAAAATGGAAATAAAGGACACAGAATGAAATTCATCATCATTTCAAAGATAACCAATGCTCCAAGAGGTGAAGGTAACCTGGGTAGGTCCCTCAGCTGAGACCCCAAGCATAGTGGGTTTTTGGCAAGAATGGGTCCAATCTGAGACCCTTGGGTGGCTCAGTCAGTTGAGCATCTGACATCAGCTCAGGTCATGATCTTGGAGTCAGTGGGTTTGAGCCCCTCATCAGGCTCTGTGCTAACAGCTCAGAGCCTGGATCTGCTTCAGATTCTGTGTCTCCCTTGCTCTCTGTCTCTGTCTCTCTCTTTCTCTCTCTTTCAAAAAATAAACATTAAAAAAATAAGGATGGTTCCAATCCTCCACTAATTTCTATACTTGTACCTTTTTAGAAAAATTGTGGTAAAATACACATAACATAAAGTTGGCCATCTTAACTACTTTTAATCATATAGTTTGGTTGTGCTGAGCACCTTCACATTGTTGTGCAACCATTCTCCAGAATCCTCCACCTTTCCAAGGTTCAGTTTTACAAACTTAAACTGAACCCATTAAACGGTACCTCTCTATTTCCCCCTCCACAGCCCTGACTACCCTAGAGTTCTCAAGTGAGTGAAATCATACCCTATTTGTCATTTTGTAACTGGCTTCCTTCACTTAGCATAATCTCCTCAGGGTTCACCTATGTTACAGCATATGGCAGAATTTCCCTTTTTAGGGCTGAATAATATTCTATTGTGTGCATCTATCACATTTTGTTTATCCATCTGTCCATGGCCAGTTGAGTTGCTTCCACCTTTTGGCTATTGTGAATAATGCTATGAACATAAATGGACAGATACCTCTTCAAGGCCTTGCTTTCTCGTATTTGGGGCATATACCCAGAGGTGGGATTGCCAGGCCAGATGGTAATTCTGTTTTTAATTTTTGGAGGAACCACCCTACCCATTTCCACACTGGCACGATTTTTCATTCCCACCAATGGCGCCCAAGGGTTCCAATGTCTTCACATTCCTGCCCACACTTGTTATTTTCTGTTGTTCTCATAGTCGCCATCCTGTGAGGCAACTATGCCATGCATGTGAGACAGTACCTTGTTGTGGTTTCACATGGACTTCCCAGCATCTGGTGGCAAACCTCCCATCAAGAGGTGGATTCTGTGCTGGTTTATGCCTTGCTTTGGTGGTTACTGGTGGTTATTTCCAGTGGCAGGCCTGGACCCAAAGAGGCCCCACATGCATCTGCTCTCTCACTAGAACCTGATCAGTGAACAAGCCCAGGCTAGCCTGCTGGAGGATGAGAGACATGGGGCCCAGTTATTCCTGTTGCCCAAGCCAACAGCTGGCCAACTGCCAGGCATGTGGACGCGGCCATGCTAGATATGCCAGCCCAGCCAAGCTGCCATTTGACAGCAGCTAGGAGGAGCCAAGCCTGGCTCACCTCAGACCGCCCAGCTGACCCACAGTGTCATGAGCAATAAACAATTGTTTGTTTGTTTGTTTTTAAAGCCACTAGGTTTGAGAATTGCTTGCTGTGTAACAGTTGCTCACTGGTATATCGGCATCCTGGCTCCTGCCCTGGGGACTTATTTTCCACATTCCATGGATTGGGACGCTCCTAATTTAGGACAGGTAAAACTTTCACCTAATTCCTGGAAGAGCAGACTAGCTTTTCCTCTGACATCTAACACACAGATGTGGAGGGACTCTTTTGGAATACCAATCTCCCCACCCTAGTTCTATCGAGATACAATTGACCCACATCACCGTATGCATTTCAGGGGTGCGGTATGAAGGCTTGACTTCCATATATTTTGAAATGATTGTTACAGTACATTTGTTTGGTTAACATCCATCACCTCACCTCATGTAGATATAATGAAAGGAAACAGAAAGAAAGAAAAATACACTCTAGCTCCATCCACATTGTTGCAAATGACAACATTTAATTCTTACTGATGGCTAATATTCCATTGTGTATATATACCAACACACAGGGGTGCCAACTCACAAACCATCAGGTCATGACCTGGGCTAAAGTTGGACGTTTAACCCACTGAGCCATCCAGGCGCCCTTCTACCCTTTTCTTAACTGGATTATTTGGGTGTTTTTTTGCTGTTGTTGCTGTTTTGTTGTTGTTGTTGTTATTGGTGGTGGTGGTGTTGAGTTCGATAACCTCTTTACAGATTTTGCATACTAACCCTTTATCAGATATGTCAGTTCCAAATATCTTCTCCCATTCCTTAGGCTGCCTTTTCATTATGTTGATTGTTTCCTTTGCTGTGTGGATGCTTTTTATCTTGATGAGGTCCCAGTAGTTCATTTTTGCTTTTGTTTCCCTTACGTCCTATGTGCATAACTTCTTTATCCATTCATCTGTTGATGGACACTTAGGTTGTTTCCATGTCTTGGCTATTGTGAATACTGTTACAATGAATGTGCAGATATCTTTTCAAGTTAGTGATTTCATTTCCTTTGGATATATTTCCAGAAGTAAAATTGCTGGATCATATAGTAGTTCTGTTTTTAATTTTTTTTGAAGAACCTTTACTGTTTTCCGGAGTGGGTGAATTAATTTACATTTCTCCCAAGAGTACATAAGGGTTCCCTTTTCTTCACATATTCACCACTATTTGTTATCTCTGGTCTTTTTGGTGATGGCCCTTCTAACAGGTGTGAAGATATCCCTCTTAGTTTTGAGTTGCATTTCCCTAACAGCTAACAATGTTGAGCATCTTTTAGCTTTCTGTTGGCTATTTATATATCTTCTTTTGAAATGTATTCAGGTTCTTTGCTCCTTTTGGTTTTTAAGTAAGCTCTATGCCCAACGCAAACCCATGTAACTCCAAGTTGCATGTTTTACTGACTGAGCCAGCCAGGCACCCCATTTTCTCTTTGTAAAAAATTTTTTTATTTTTAAAAATTTATTTCCTCTGAGAGAGAGAGAGAGAGAGAGAGAGAATGAGTGGGGTAGGTCAGAGAAAGAAAGGGAGAGAAAGACCCCCAAACAGGGTCTACACTGTCAGCACAGAGCCCGACACAGGGCTTGGTCCCACAAACTGTGAATCATGACCTGAGCCGAGATCAAGAGCCGGACGTTTAACCCACTGAGCCACCCAGGTGCTCCTACTCCTTTCTTCTTTGGATTTTTAAAAAAATTTTATTGGGGCGCCTGGGTGGCTCAGTCGGTTAAGCATCCAACTTTGGCTCAGGTCATGATCTCACAGTTCGTGGGTTTGAACCCCACGTCGGGCTCTGTGCTGACTGCCAGCTCAGAGCCTGGAGCCTGCTTCACAGTCTGTATCTCCCTCTCTCTCTGACCCTTCCTTGCCCACACTGCCTCTCTCTCTCTCTCAGAAATAAATAAAACATTTAAAATTTTTTTTAATTTATTATTATTATTTTTGCTATTGAGTTATATGACTTCTTTATATTTTTTTGATATTATCCCCTTATCAGGTATATGGTTTACAGATAATGTTTTTTTCCCATTCTGTAGATGGTCTTTTCACTTTTCACTTCATTGATGGTTTCTTTTGCTGTGCATAAACTTTTCAGTCTGAAGTAATCCTGCCTGCGTACTTTTAATATTGTTGCTCATCATATCCAAATAGTGATTGCCAAGAGTCATGCAAAGGAGGTTGTTTTCCTATATTTTCTTCTAGAGGTTTCATGGCTTCAAGTCTCATATTTAAGTCTCTAATCCATTTGGAGTTAATTTTTGTGCATGGTGTAAGATAAGGATCTAGTTTCATGCTTTTACATATGAATATTCAATTTTCCCAGCACCATTTATTGAAGAGACTATAATTTCTCCACTGAATATTCTTGGTTCCCTTGTCCATCCCAAAATTAGTTGACTGAATATACTTGGGTTTATTTCTGGGCTTTCTGGAATCTCAGTATTTTTAAATGTTTCTTTATTTATTTTGAGAGAGAGAGAGAGAGAAAGAGAGCATTCTCATGAACCATGAAGATCATGACCTGAGCCAAAATCAAGAGTTGGATAATTAATCAGCTGAGCCATCCAGGTGCCCCTAGAAACCCAATCTTAATTACTGCCCTTAATGCGATGCCTTTGGTCCAGTCCTCATGTGGGTGGCCTCAGGACCCTCGGACACCCATCATGTACTTATCTTCCTTGTCTTCCCAGAAGGCAGGCAGTCATTCACCTCTTGGTGAATGAAAGTGAGAAAAGAGAACATACTTCCCCACAGGTGGCCGCTTCCAGCTTTGAGACCCTCCACAGGGGCTGTAGAGATCCTTATGGTTAATATGCCCCCAGGTGGATCCAAGATGCAGCCTGGTCTGGGAATGGAAGTCAGGATGCCTGTGTAAAGTCTCAAGCAGGTGAGACCCCAGGTCAGATGCACGTTTTAGAAAGATTCCTCCTGGAGGCCAGGGTTCCCCCACCGCACTCTGCCCCCTTCAGCATCCTCCCAGGTGGAGTCAGGCCTTGGCCCTGATGGTCCCCCATAGGCCTTTGATGTACCCTGTGGTACTCACCCACTCACTCGCCATCTCCTTCCCAAGCCCAGAGGCTCCCAGAGGGCATCCAGTAGCTAGCACAGGACCTAGAGCAGTCGTGGTGACAAAGACCCACCCCCATCAGACTCCCAGGGTCCATTGCCCTTACCTGCCTTCCCACCTTGAAAATCTTGGGTTGTAGGGTTTCGACAGTGGCTGCCTACAGGAAACAATACAGTGGCATGCACTGATGTGCACACGTGTCTTATTGATTTGGCATTAAAATAAAATTTGAAATTTGAATTCAAGTGTAACGCACAGATCTTAAATACATATTTTACCCGTTTGCCAAATCAAGGTGTGGAGCCCGTCCATCACTTCAGAAATGAGTTGTCCTTTTCCGATGAATTTCCCTCCCCACTAGGGGTCAGCACTGCTCTGGTTTCTAAAAGGATAGATAGATTTTTGTCCTGTTCTCGAACTTTAAGGAAATGGAATCCTACAAATTGCACTGTTTTTGTGCTTGGCACAAAACATTCTCTCATTCAACATTATGCCTGTGGGATTTCTGACTTCATGTGTATTACCGACTGGCATTCCATTTTCTGAACCACCATGATTTCCGTATCCTCTTGTGGACGGACAGTTGGGTTACTTCCAGCCTGAAGCAATCCAGAATAAGGCTCCTGTGAGCAGCTGTGTGCAAGATGGTTTGGGAGATATATCATTTTACTTGAGTAAATACCTAGCGGTGGAACTGCTGGTCATTGGGGTGGTTTAGTTGTATAAGCAACTGCCAAACAGTCCTCCAACGCATTTGTGCCATTCTTTACCCTCCACTCCCACCAACAAGGAAGGAGGGTTCCAGCTGTTCTGTGACCTCGGGGACATTTGGGGTTGTCACTCTTATTTGTGTTAGCTGGTCTGGTGGGTGGAAGATGGTGTCTCACTGTGACATTACATTTCTCTGACAACGATTGATGGTGGGCACATTTTCATGTACTTATTGGCCATTTATTTGTGTGTCTTCTTTTATGAAATGTCTGCTCATTTTTACCCACTTTTTTTTTTAACCAGATCGTTTGTCTTTCCAGTATTAGTTTGCTGTAGTTTTTAAAAATATATTCTGGAAGCAGTCCATTGCCAGATACAAGTATTGAGAATTCTCCCAGTTTCTGTCTTACCTATTCACTTTTTTTCACTTTGGTATAAATGATAAACTGCACATATTTAAAGTGCATAAACGGATACATTTTGACATATATATAAAAATTTGGAAACACTGTGAAAACCATCATCATAATCCAGACACTAAATACATCAGTCACCCCAAAAATTTGTCCCTTTGTGATTCTTTCCTCCTGTGCCCCCCTATCTCCTGCCACTCACCCCCCTAGACCCATTTATCTACTTTCTGTTACTACAAATGAGTTTATACTATCTAGAATTTTTTCAACTTTTTAAACATTTATTCATTTTTGAGAGAGAGTGAGAGACAGAGTGTAAAAGCAGAGGAGGGGCAGAGAGAGAGCAGGAGACACTGAATCCAAAGCAGGCTCCAGGCTCTAAGCTGTCATCACAGAACCCCATGTGGGACTTGACCCTATGATCGGTGAGATCATGACCTGAGCCAAAGTCAATCGTTTAATCAACTGAGCCACCCAGGCGCCCCTCTATTGCCTAGATTTTTGTATAAATGGAATCATAGATTATAACTATGTCTGGCTTTTTTCACTCAGTAAAATTATTTTGAAATTCATCTGTGTAATAGTGTGTCAATACCTCATTCATTTTTACTGCTGAAATGTACTCTGTTGTATGGATACACTACTCTTTGTTTATCCCCTCCTCTGTTCGTGGACATTTGGATTGTTTTTCGTTTTTTGGCTGTATCAACCAAAGCCACTATGAACATTTGTATACAAGTCTTTGTGAGACATATAATTTCGTTTTTCTGGATTAATGCCTAGCTATAGGATTGGAGTGAGATTGCCAGAACATGGAGTGGGTACATGTTTGACTTTTTAAAAACTGCCAAACTAGGGGTGCCTGGCTGGCTCAGTCAGAGGAGTGTGCAAATTTTGATCTTGAGGTTGTGAGTTCAAGACCCACGTTGGGCATAGAGATTACTTAAAAAAATTTTTTTTTAATTTTAAAAACTGCCAAACTGATTTCCAAAATGATTGTGACATGTTACATTCCTGCCAACATAGGATTCCAATCTCACTGCATCCTCCCCAACATTTGGTAGTCCTGTTCGGCCCAGCCATTCCTATAGGTATGTAATGGTAGCCAATGTGGTTTTAATTTGCATTTCTTTAATGATTAATTATGTTGAGTGCCTTTCAAGTACTTATTTGTCACCCATTTATCTTTGGCCAAGTGTCTGTTCAAATCTCTCCCATATTGCAAAGGAAACAATCCATAAAACTAATAGGAAACCAACGGAATGGGAAAAGATAGTTGCAAATGACAAATCAGATAAAGGGTTAATATCCAAAATCTATAAGAAACTCACCAAAATCGACACCCGAAAAACAAATAACTCAGTGAAGAAATGGTCAGAAGGTATGAACAGACACTTCTCCAAAGAGGACATCCAGATGGCCAACAGACAGATGAAATGATGCTCAGCATCCCTCCTCATCAGGGAAATACAAATCAAAACCATGCTGAGATATCACCTCACACCAGTCAGAGTGGCTAAAATGAGCAAATCAGAGGACTCTAGATGCTGGCGAGGATGTGGAGAAACAGGCACCCTCCTACACTCTTGGTAGGAATGTAAACTGGTGCAGCCCCTCTGGAAGACAGTGTGAAGGTTCCTCAAAAAATTAACAATAGAACTCCCCGATGACCCAGCAATAGCACTGCTATGAATTTACCCAAGTGATACAGAAGTGCTGATGCATAGGAGCACATGTACCCCAATGTTCATAGCAGCACTCTCAACAATAACGAAAACCTGGAAAGAGCCTAAGTGTCCATCAATGGACAAATGGATCAAGAAGATGTGGTTTATCTATACAATGGAATACTACATGGCAATGAGAAAGAATGGAATCTGACCATGTGTAGCAACATGGATGGAACTTGAGGTGTTATGCTGAGTGAAATAAGTCAGGCAGAGAAGGACAGATACCATATGTTTGCATGTATAGGAGGATTAGGAGGAACTTAACAGAGGACTGTGGGGGAGAAGAAGGGGGAAGATAGGCGGGCAGAGGGAGGGAGGCAAACCATGAGAGACTTGAATGCTGAGAACAAACTGAGGTCTGATGGGTGTGGGGGGAGGCGGGAAATGGGCATGGAGGAGGGCACTTGAGAGGATGAGCACTGGGTGTTATATGGAAACCAACTTGACAATAAACTATTTGTAAAAAAAAAAAAAAATCTCTCCCGTATTATTTTTATTGGATTGCTTATTTTCTTATTGAGTTTTGAGAGTTCCTTATGTGTTTTGAATACACAGTCCTTTATCAGATACGTGGCTTGCAAATACCTTCTCCTGGTCTGTGGATTCTTTTCATTCTCTTACCAGAGTCTTCAAAGAGAAGAGATTTTGAATTTTGATGAAGTCCGGTTTATCCATTTGTTTTTTCTTGTTTGGTTTTGTTATTTAGAAAGATCTGCCTGTCTCGAGGTCACAAAGGTGTGCTCCTCTGCTTTCCAGTAGATGGTTTATGGTTCCAGACACAATAGATCACACATTATTTTTTATGCATGGATTCAATTACTCCATTGTATAGCATCATTCGTTAAAAAGTTTTCGTCTCTTACTTGAATGATCCCTGTATAAGATATCTTCGTAAGGACAAAGTATCTTTGTAAAGGATCTATTTCTGGACCGTCTTTGTTCTACACATATATTTGTCTGCTCTTATGTCAATATCATAAATGCTCGGTTACAGAAAACTTGATTACTAGCTTTATAGTGAGTCTTTCAGAAGTTTGAGTCCTCTAAATTTGTTCTTCTTCAAAATTGTTTTGGCTATTCTACACTCTTTGCATTTTCATACATATTTTAGCATCAGCTTGTCGATATCTACTAACCAGCTTTGCTGGTTTTATTGCTTTATTGAATTCTTGAAATTTTAGGTGGATTTGGAATAAAAAGGGACATCTTAAAGATCTTCGGTCCTCTAATGCATGAACGTAGTGGTGTATCTGCCCATTTATTAAATTAAATCTTTAATTTCTTTCACCATTGTTCTGTAGAGATCATACACCCATTTCATTAAATTCATTTCTAAATATTTTGTTTTTGTTGCTATTATCGATGGTGTCCTTTTCGATTCTCTTCTACTTCCTTGTTGCTAGTATATATAAACATGAGTTTTATGTATCAATCTTGTATTCTGAAGGCTTGCTAAATTCACTTAATTTTTCTAGGTTTTTTAAAATTTTCTTTATTAAGATTTTTAAATTTTCTGTTTACAGGATCATGTTGCCTGTGAATAGAAACAGCTTTATTTCTTTCTTCCAATATGTATTTTGTTGTTGGTGCTGTTATTGTTGTTACCTGTGAGAAATAAGCCCACTGACCCAGTCAAAGGAGGGATGCAGAGACTTGGAACACAGTAAAGTAAGGCTTTAATCAGCATTCTTGAAAGAGCAGATGTCTGTTGGGTAGGCACACTGGGGGCAGTTACAGCAGACAATTTATCTCCCAGCATGCAAGTCCCTCCCCTGGTTCCTCATTGGCTGAGTGCTACAGAGACAAGTCCCTCCCCTGGTTCCTCATTGGCTGAGTGCTACAGAGGTTACAGCCTTACCTGGATGTCACCTATGCCCATGTAGTCTGATTGGAACAAATGTACATTCCCTGAGGTGATGCAGAGACTTTCAGTCCCTCCTCCCTTTATAGTTTGTTGCATGCTCATTGCAAAGCCCATGAAAATAAGCCTATGAAAATAAGCGCAAAAAATGGAGAGGGGAAGAAGAACCAAGAAGCGAAGTGTCTAAAGGTCGGGGATTCCATTGTGTGTGTGTGTGGGGGGAGGCGTTGTACATATTTCCAGTAGGTTGTAAATCTACTGTTAACTAGGCAGCACAGCTTTTATTTGATATTTCTGAAAATGATTCCTCTCCCTTCTCACATTACCTTGCTGCACGGGGCTAGAACCTCTGGAATGATGTTGAATAGAAGCGATAAGATGAGACATCCTTGCCTTGTTGTTGTGGAGAAAAGTCTTCTGTGTTTCAGTATCTCCAAATTACACTAACAATAAGCAAGTTGTTAACTGCATGCATTTCCTACATGCATCTTATTAGCCTGAAGATGTTTCCTTCTCTTGCTACTTTGCTGAAAGATATTATCAGAAATGGGTATTGAATGTTCTCAAATGCTTTTTTCTGCCTTGATGATGGTCCCCGTTATTTCCCCCTTTTATCTTGTTAATATGATGATGTGTATTGATTGAGTTTTGAATGTTAAACCAAACTTGCATTCCTGGAATAAGTCATTGGCTTCTATTTCCTAATATTTTGGTCAGGATTTTTGTGTTTCTAATTAAGAGGGATATTGATCTGTAATTTTCTCTTCTTGTAATGTGTGGTATCAGGATTATGTTGGCCCTCTAGAAAGAGTAGGGAAGCATTCCCATCTCCTCTATGTTCTGCAAGAGACTGTGTAAATTAGAATTATTTCATCCATAAATGATAGAATTCCCACTGTGAAGCCCTCTTGTCCTGGAATTTTCTTTGCAGGAAATTTTTTTATTGCGACTTTAATTTTTTTAATCAGTCAAAACGTCATTCAGAGTTTTAATTTCTTTTTTTGTCTGTTTTGGTAAGTTGTGTTTTTCAGGCAATCTATTAATATCATCTAGGTTGCCAAATTCATTAGCATAAGTTGTTCCTGTTATTGAAAACTTTAACACCTCCTTTCATTAGACAAGAAAGTAAAATGAAACATCAGTGAAGATATAGAATACTTAAATAATACCATCAACAACCACGTCCAAATTGTTATTTATTGACTATTACAGCGAATACTGCAGGATACACATTCTTTTCAAGTAGTCATGAAGTATTCACCTCATATATATTACAGGCCAGACTATAAAACAAGTCTCAAAAGTTGTATTAAATTAGACATTAATCAAAATAAGCTATTCTTCATACCCATTAGGATAGATATTATAAAGAGAAAAATAAAAGCTAACAAGTGTTGGTGAGGATATAGAGAAATTGGAACCCTTATGCGCTATTGATGAGAATGCAGTTGAAAGCAGGGCCTCAAAAAGATATTTGCACACCTTTTTTTTGTTTTTGTTTTTTTAAATTTTTTAACATTTATTTTTGAGACAGAGAGAGACAGAGCATGAGCAGGGGAGGGACAGAGAGAAAGGGAGGCACAGAATCCAAAGCAGGCTCTAGGCTCTGAGCTGTCAGCACAGCACACGGCGCTCCAACTCATGAACTGTGAGATCATGACCTGAGCCGAAGTTGGATGATTAACCGACTGAGCCACTCAGGTGCCCCTGCACACCCATGTTTATGGCAGCATGATTCACAGTAGCCATGCCATGGAAACAACTCAAGAGACCACTGGCCGATGGATGGGGAAACAAATGTGGTCTGTACACACACTGGAATATCATTCAGCTTTCCCAGAGAAGGAATTTCTAACACAGGCTACCACAGGAACAAACCTTGAGGACACTGTGCCACATGAATAAGTCTGTCACAAAAAGACAAATCCTGTACAATTCCATTCATACGAAGTTCCTAGAGTCAAATGCATAGAGACACAAAGTAGAATGCTCTTTGCCAAGTGCTGAAGGGAGAGGGAAATGAAAGGTGTTGTTTCATGGGGACAAAGTGTCCATAATGCGAGATGAATCACCAATCCAGGGCACAGCCTAGAGAATTTACCTTCCAGTAACATCAAATGAAGGTCAAGAAGAAAACATCTGAGTTCTGGAGACGGATGGTGGTGATGGTGGTACAAAACGGGGAATGTATTTAGTGCCACTGAACTGTGCACTTAAAAATGATGAAGAAGGTCGTTTTCGTGTCATGTTTATTTTACCACAATTAAAAATAAAATTAAAAAGCTATCTACACAATCTCAAAAATACTTGAATATTAAGCAATCCACTTTTAGGTAAGTGATGAATAAAAAAGCCACAAGGGAATTTTAAAATATTTTGAACTGAGAGATAGTGAAAACACCGCATTTTGAATTTGCGTGAAGCCAAGAGGCTTAGAGGAGATTGAAAGCTCTTCACGATGGTTAATTTTTGTGTGTCAGCTGGATTGGGCCACAGGGGTGCACAGACGTTTGGTCAGAATATTCTAGGTGTGTCTGTGAGCATGTTTGTGGGTAAAGTTAACATCTGGAAAAGAAAAGGGGGTGTGCACCTGGCTGGCTCAGTCTTAGAGTGTCTGACTGCTGATCCCAGCATGGTGAGTTCCATGCTGGGCATGGAGCCTACTTAAACAACACAAACAAACAAAACCATCTGACTGGGTAGCCTGAGTAAAGCGGATTGCCCTCCTCAAGGGGAGATCCAATCAGCTGAAAACCTGAAGAGAATAAAAGCTGAGTAAGAGGGAACTTCAGTTGCCCAACTGCTTCAGCTGAGCTCTCCAGTCTCCAGTCTTCAGACTGAACCTATAGCCCAGGGCTCTTCCGTCTCAGGCCTTCAGATTCTGACTGCAACACCATTGACTGTCTTGGGTCTCTTGCTGGCTGGCCACAGCTCTTGGGATTTGCAAGCCTCTGTCTGTAATTGTGTGAGTCACGCCTTATAATGAATCTCTTTAGGCATGCACACACATGCATGTGTACACATGTACACGCATATCCTATTCTCTCTGTTTCTCTGGAGAACCCTGCGAATGCAGCTCCAAACAGTTATATCAGAAAAGAATAAACTTTGGGGCACCTGGCTGGCTCACTCAGAAAGGCATGTGATTCTTGATCTCAGGGTTGTGAATTCAAGCCCCACGTTGGATGTAGAGATTACTTAGGTAAATAAGACCAAAAAAGAAAAAAAAGAGAGAGAGAGAGAGAAGAATAAACTTTTTTTTTAAAGGAACACTTTTCTCTGTTTTTTAATGTTTATTTACTTTTGAAAGAGAGAGCAAGCACAAGTGGGAGAGGGGCAGAGAGACAGGGAGACCCAGAATCTGAAGCAGGCTCCAGGCTCTGAGCTGTCAGCATAGCTGAACCATGAGATCATGACCTGAGCTGAAGTCAGACTTTTAACTGACAGAGCCACCCAAGCACCCCAAGAATAAACTCTTAATAAAGTACGGAATCAACTCTCTAAGGACAGGCAGGAAGTTGAGATTACTTGGTCCTGCGTCCATATGTGGAAGAGCCAGGTGAATGCAGACAGCCAGGCTCCCGGATCTAGGACTTAATCCCCAGGCCGCATCTTGGCCTCTGGTCCTACCAATGGCTTGTGCCAGGTTTGCAGGCGACAGCAGTCAGAGAGAGGCCAGAGGTCAGGCTGACCATGTGTGGTATTCCCAAGGGCAGAATCTGGACCAGTGGATGGAGAGCAGCTCTAGCTGGCAAGGCAGATTTGGGACTGATATAGAGTAGAACACACATGACAGACGAGTGAGAAGGCAGTGAATCCTTTGTCCCTGGAGGTGTTCAAGAGCAAGGTCAGACAATAACTTGTCCCTATGCACAGGCAAACCCTATAGTTAACATTCAAACCAGGATTGAATGGACACTCTTCAAGAAGCTATGTTCTGCTGTATTTATCTTTTTTTTTTTCTTTTTTAAGTGATTATCTTTTACAAGCCACAATTTTCGGGTTCTTGGTCTAAAGACCGTGAAGTATTTTATTTTTTATTATTAAAATTTTTTAAAATTTATTAATTTATTTTGAGAGAGACAGAGCCAGCGTGAATGGGAGGGGGTAGAGAGAGAGGGAGAGAGTGGGTCCCAAACAGGTCCAGTTAGTACAGAGCCTAATGCGGGACTTGACCTCATGGAACCCTGAGGTAATGACCTGAGCTGAAACCAAGAGTCAGACACTTCACCAACTGAGGCACCCAAGTGCCCCAAGACCATGAAGATATTTTAAATGGAACCTGGCCCTTTTCCCTGTCTGAAAAGAAACATTTAAATGAGCAGAATTTACTTGTCCTTAAGAGTATAGAGAAGTCATTTGGACTTCACCCTAATCTTAGCCCCCAAATATCTTGGGCCCAGGCTCTGGGTCAGGCTCTGGGATGATGAGCATGTTATTCTACCTCTCTAGGTCTCAATGCGCTCATCTGTAAGATGGGTATAGTCATAAAAGTGTGCATTTGCTGGGTCTCTTAAAGCACGTTCCCAATTGTTGTGTCCTGTGCTTTGATTTTTCAGAGAGGATAAAAAGATCACAGAGAAAAGCAGCCTCTGAAAAGTAGAAAGCTGAGTGCACACAGAGGGTGTAATTTTCTTCTGCCCAGGAGGAAAAGACACCTCACCTTTAATGGTGCTACAGGGTAGCATCTCTTTAGCATACAAACACAGCCAATTTTTGGCAAAAGACATATTTAGTTCTGTGACAGGAAAATATCTCATCCTAGCTCAGGGATCCGAATTTGGCATTTGAGAACAACGAACTGTTTCATGGCAGCTTCTGGACAGGCATTTTACTTTATTTTATTTTATTTTATTTTATTTATTTATTTATTTATTTTTATTTATTTTATTTTATTTTTTATTTTATTTTATTTTAATTTTAATGACTAATCTCCTTGGGTCGGAGTGTCTCTGAGCAAAATAAATTAGGAGACTTATTAGTGTAGAGAAGATAATACAGATGGGGCCAGGTCCTGTTTTCATGGACATCTCCAACCCAGAACATAAAACTAAGAAAAGAGTTCTGATTTTTAAAAATCACATCCTTGGAAATATCCTTGACAGTGGCCTGGGTGTTAGGAGGACTGGGTTTTAATTCTTGCTCTACCAACCAAGTTTTCATGTGACTCATCAGAAGCCATTTTCCTTGCTCCATTTCCAAATCTGTAGAGGATTGGTTTCACTTACCTACTGTGACAAAACAGGAAATTAATGTTTTGATATCTGCGCTCCTCTCCCCAGTTCCTGGCACAGAGCTCCTAAATCCCTTGGCATTTTCCAAATAATAAGAGGGTCTTTTGTTCTAATGAGGTGACTCTTGGTGAGCTCCTGAATAGCTTCAGCCTGGAGGCTGGTTCCAAGAAAGACCAGGCCATTATTAGAAGCTTAGAACTTTCTGTTTCCCTGACTCCCAATCCTCCAGGGAGGAGCGAGGAGCTGGAGATTGAATTAATGATCAAACATGCCTGCATGATGAGGCCTGAATAAAAGCCCGAAAGTGGGGTGTTCAGAGAACTTCCACGTTGCTGAGCACATCCATGTACCAGGAGAATGGCACACTACAATTCATGGGGACAGAAGCCTCTGCACTTGGGACGCTTCCTGACCTTGCCCCACGTACCTCTTCATCTGACCATTTTTCTGTAGCCTCTATACTAAACCAGGAAGTGTAAGTAATTGTTTCCCTGAGTTCTGTACACCATTCTGACAAATTATCAAACCCAACAAGGGAATCAGGGGACCCTCAGTTTAGACCTTGTCAGTCAGAAGTATACATGAGAAGCTGAATTTGTGACAGGTGTCTGAAGGGGGAGACAATCTCATGAGATTGGCCCCTTAATTTGTGGGATCTGACACTATGTCCAGGTCGATAGCAATGGAAGTGAATTGAACTGTAGGACACCCACCTGGTGTAGAATTGTCTGATTTGTGGAAAATGCACACATCTGGCATCAGAAGTGACTTGAAGTGGGGTAGCAGTGTGAGAGTCACATAGAAGCACAGGAGTGCTCTGTCTATACACCTGCAGAGTTGTGAGAGGGAAATTACATTAGGAAAACAATTCTAACCCTGTAGGGAGCTCATCACCTAGTAGAAAAGATTCATGCTTCTTGCTTTAGAAGCATCCTTTGGGACACCTTCCTGCTCCCCTGTCCCTCCTCGACACTGGGTTGGAAGGTGTCTGATGGGCCCCCAGAACAGCATCTATCTTCTACTGTCTAGGGTAGCTTGCACTCTATTACTTTTAACTTTATTGTATTTTTTTATAGCCATTAGACACATTCGTGCAAAAACCTAAACTCTAGGAAAATATATAGGCAGAAACAAAAGCTCACCTACTATTCTGTGCCACAGATGAAAGCCTTGGTGTTCATTCTTCCCCGCTGGACTATTCAAAGTTCTGATCACCAGTTCCAAAATGGGGCAAGGGTGTGGGGAAGTCCTCCTACACCACCAAGCTAGCCCAGCTATCCGGTAATTCATCACAGTTCTGACACTATCTACCCAGGGATAGTGCCCAATCCCACAGGCTAAGGGCTCAGTCCCACCAGACTGCTTTCCATTTCAGATGCCAATCAACAGTCCAGGTTGTCACCTATGCTTCTGATCAATTGGCTATAAACCAGAGGTTCCCACAACCCATAACTTGAGTTTCTGTTAATTTGCTACAACAGCTTACAGATTGTAGGAAACCCATTTACTCACTTGATTGTTGATTTATTATAAAAGATATTAAAGAGGGGGGAACAGTTAAATGAAAAGACACCTGGGGTGTCTCCCAGACAAAGGAACTTCTGTAGTCACAGACTGTGGGGCCCAGTGGTATATGGAACGATTCTGGTCCCCAACCTGGAAGCTTTCAATCCCCTCCTTTTTTTTTTTTTTTAATGGAGGCTTCACTACATAGGCATGATTGGTTAAATCATTGACCATTGGTGAAATCATTGACCATTGGTGATTGATTCCACCTCCAGCCCTTCTTCCCTCCCTGGAGGTCAGGGCAAGGGACTGAAAGTTCCAACCCTCAATTCCTGGTTGGTTCCCATGGCAACCAGTCCCCACCCTTAGGTGCTTCCAGGAATTTGATTTATTAACATAAACCCAGTTGTGGTGGAAAGGGCTTTGGAATGATAAGACACTCATTTCACTGCAAGGGCTCTGAAGCAATTTTGGGAACTGAGGACAAGAGACCAAATATTGTAACACAAGATGCTCTTATTGCTCAGGAAATTTCAAGAGTTTGGGCATCTGTGAGCCAGGAACAATGGACATAGAGCAAGTATATATGAGAAACACATTTTGGTCATCTGAAAGATAAAATGCATATCTCCCATAAATTATAAGATCTCAGGCACTGTAAAACACCTGAGACACCATTTTATCCTTCTCTGTATTCCCAGTTCATCTACTCAAGGAGCAGTTACCAGGGCACTCAACAAAATCTACTAAATGAACAATCCCTCCATTCATTGACTTCATTGCTTTTTTTTCTTTTTCCTTTTTTTGAAGCATGCTGTCTGCAGTAATAGATGCCTAATCTTTCATATAGTTACAAGAGCTCACAATCATTTTGTTTACATCGTGGCAAAAATTTGACTGAAGAAATTTTAAAGATCTTACTGGCTTTATTCAGTGACTCAGGAATTAGGCAACATCCCATATAGCAGATGGAAAGGAGCTGGACAAAAGGAAGGATTTTTATAGGAAGAAGAGAGGGGAATAGGGGAGTTCTACTAGTCAAAAAAGCAGGTTGGTTATTGCAAGGTTACTTTCCTACAGGGCATGCAGGGTCCGTGTGTCAGGCAGATTACTCAGCCAGTGCCGATCAGGCGATTCCCAATTCACCAGTTGAAGATTCCATTCCTGGGAGCGCAAACACTTTAGTTGAGTCTCGGTTTGGTGATGGAGTGCTAAACACAAGCAAAGCCAATTTGGGGCCCGTTGTCTTATTTTCAACAACATGGTATTTTGTCCAAACTATGGCACCCATGTAAAATTAGGCAGAAAACCAAAAGCATCCCTATTAGGAAGTTTTACTATACATTTAATACAAGTGTCAGTGAATATTTGGAAAATTTAAAACAAAAGGAAGAAGTGTCCTAGCTTTACCACCCAAGCACAAAAAAAAAAAAATAATTGTATTTTGGCATCTTCTCTTTTCAGTAAGTTCTTCTCTGATAGAATTTTTAGAATCTACTTTTCGATTTTAAAATTTATTCGATTTTTATTATTTTTAAAAATTTTTAATGTTTATTTTTTTGAGAGTGAGAGAGACAGAGCATGGGCAGGGAGGGGCTTCAGTCCAGGGATGGAGGCAGCCTCCTGCTATCTGAGCTCTGTACCTTGTTTCCTATTATTCCTCCATCCGTTTCAACATATTTGAGATCAGTTCTTTCCTTCTTTTTTTTAAATTAAAGTTAACTACAAATAGGGGCGCCTGGGTAGCTTAGTCGGGTAAGCGTCCGACTTTCGCTTAGGTCATGATCTCGCGGTTCGTGGGTTCGAACTCCGCGTCGGGCTCTGTGCTGACTGCCAGCTCAGAGCCTGGAGCCTGTTTCAGTCTGTGACTCCCTCTCTCTCTGACCCTCCCCTGCTCTCTCTCTCTCTCTCTTTCTCTCTCTCCTAAGAAATAAATTAAAAAAAAAATTAAGTTAACTACGAATTATAAAGATACAGAAAAGTGTTCAGAGCACTTTTGCTCTGCATTTGCAACAAAATGTTGCAGAGCAAACACTGAAAACCACCACTCAGGATAAGAAACAGAAAGTTAATAACACCGGAAATAAACAATATATCCTTCCGGCTTGTTGTTTTCATGTAAGTCTATGAATTTGTGGCCTGTGCCATTCTGTAGGTTTAGGGCATCCTTTTTATTTCATGAATATGGTATATCTATCCATTCTTGTACTTCGTGAAATTAGAGATGCTTCCAGTTAGTTGGTTCACATTCACACACACACAAAAAAAAAAACAACAAAACTTCCTAATAAATATCCTTCCTTATGTCTCCTCGTACACACGTGAGAATTTCTCCATAGCCATTTTGTCAAACTGTGGGTCATAACCTATTAGTGGGTTGAGAAATCGGTATAAGAGGTTTTAATCAATTTTTTACAGCTTTATTGAGATATGATATTTCACATATCATAAAGCCTACTGACTTAGAGCACAGAGTTCAGTGTTTTTAATTTTTTCAGAGTTGTGAAATCATCACCATAGTCTAATTTCAAAATATTCTTAAAGCCTCCAAAACAAGCCGCATGACCATTAGCAGTCACTTAGCATTTCTGCTCCCGACCCCACACCCTTTCCCAGCCCCAGGCACCCAACAATCTCTTTTCTACTTTTATGGAGTTGCTTGTTCTGGACATTTCATATAAATGAAATCAGACAATATGTGGCCTTTTGCATCTGACTTCTTTCATTTAGCATAATGCTTTCAAGGCTCATCCATGTTGTAGAATATATTGGTACTTCCTTCCTTTTTCTTGTTAATAATATTCCATATGTGGATATGCTACAGTTTGTCTATCCATTCATTGGTTGATAGATAATGAAGTTGTCCCCATTGGCTGTTATGAATGTTTGAAGGTATGGTTTCTTTCTGTTGGGTATATTCCTAGGAGTGGAATTGCTGGATCATATGATAACTCCAGATGCTTAACTGTTGAGAAGATGCAAAACTGTTTTTCCAAAGTAGCTGCCTCATTTTACATTTCCATCAACACTATATGGAAGGTTCTGTGATGACCACCTCAGAAGCCTCCCTCCTCCTAATTTATTATTTGTAAAATAATTTGAAGATTATTTTAAATACATTTGAATGCAGCAAATGCAGAAAGAGCCTTTTTGGAGCTTCCCTTACCTGATTAAAAGCAGGAACTTCTGGAAGTGAGGCTGCCATAAATATCCTCTCCTGGGGAATTTTATTGGCCAGAAAAAAGGCAAAGAAGACCCCTCATACCTGCATAAACAAACATCGTCACAAATTTTATGTCTTGTTTGCTCTCCTAGAAACTCATTTGCTCTTCTCATCGTAGGCTTTACTTCCCCATCCCCCTTTCCTATTAAGTTAGGTGTATAAACTCCCATCTTAAGCTGTTTAGAGAGTCATGTTTTTCTGTAAAGTCCATATACATATGTAAATACAAGGTTTTTTTTTCTTTGTTAAACTGTATCTTGTTAGCTTAATTTACAGGCCCCCCATAATTGAGCTTAAGAGGTTAGAGGAAAGGTTTTTCCTCCCCAACAGTTCCAATTCCCCTATATCCTCACCAATGTTTGCTATTGTCTATCTTTTTTATCATACCCATCCTAGTAGGTGTGAGATAGTATCTTATTGTGATTTTGATTCACGTTTCCCTGATGGTAATGATGGAGGACATCTTTCCATGTGCCTCCTGGCCATATCATCAGAAAAATGCTTATTCAGCACTCTGTCCTTTTTTTTTTCTTTTTTTTTAATTTGCTTATTTATCTTTTTATCATTGAGTTGTAATCCAACAACTTAAAACAACTTGATATGTGGAAAAAATGCCTAGTGCTGGGCAGGCCTGTATTAAAACGTGCATCTATGAAACACTCAAAACATGAAATTTGGAATACATGATATCAGGGAGATCATCTGTAGGAAAGGTGGATACTCTTTCATGTAAGTTTGGTTTCATCACATCAGATCACAAATGTGTGTGTCAACTGTATTTTTTAAAGTTTTTTTAAGTTTATATTTATTTATTTTTGAGAGAGAGACAGACAGACAGAGGAGGGGAGGGTCAGAGAGAGGGAAAGAGAAAGAACCCCAGACAGGCTCCATGCCACCAGCATGGAGCCTGACGTTGGCCTTGAACCCATGAACTGTGAGATCATTACCTGAGCATCAATCAAGAACAAGATGTTGAACCACCTGAGCCACCCAGGTGCCCCTGAATCGTATTTGTATAGTGGATTACATTAAACAATGTCCAGATCCCATTTTTCTAAGGTGTCTACTTAGGAGACGAATTGCTAGGCCATAGATTATGCCTGTGTTTGAGTTTACTCAGCACAGATACCAGTTCCCTGTCTGTAATTCTGAAGGGCCCCAAATTCTAAAAATCCCTTTTCCTGACACCCAGATGGCCAACAGATACATGAAACGATGCTCAGCGTCCCTCATCACCAGGGAAATACAAATCAAAACCACACTGAGATATGACCTCATGCCAGTCAGAGTGGCTAAAATGAGCAAATCAGGAGACTCTAGATGCTGGCCAGGATGTGGAGAAACAGGCACCCTCCTACACTGTTGGTGGGAATGTAAACAGGTGCAGCCCCTCTGGAAAACAGTGTGGAGGTTCTTCAAAAAATTAACAATAGAACTCCCCGATGACCCAGCAATAGCACTCCTAGGAATTTACCCAAGGGATACAGGAGGGCTGATGCATAGAGGCATGTGGACCCCAATGTTCATAGTAGCACTCTCAACAATAGCCAAAACATGGAAAGAGCCTAAGTGTCCATCAGTGGACGAATGGATCAAGAAGATATGGTTTATCTATACAATGGAATACTACATGGCAATGAGAAAGAATGAAATCTGGCCATGTGTAGCAACATGGATGGAACTTGAGGGTGTTATGCTGAGTGAAATAAATCAGGCAGAGAAGGACAGCTACCATATGTTTGCAAGTATAGGAGGATTAGGAGGAACTTAATGGAGGACTGTGCGGGAAGAGAAGGGGAAAAATAGTCGGGGAGAGGGAGGGAGGCAAACCATGAGAGACTCTTGAATGCTGAGAACAAACAGGGCTGAGGGGGATGGGGGAGAGAAGGGGGGTGATGGGCATGAGGGAGGGCACTTGTTGAGATGTGCACTGGGTGTCATATGTAACCCAACTTGACAATAAACTAAGGAAGAAAAAAATAAATTTTGAATTGATTGAAGTTTCTAGTGGGTGCAAAACCTAAATTATTTAGGCAAGCTGAGTTATGACTTAAAGGCCATTTCAGTTTGCCACAGTCTAATGTGTACTTTGCAGTGATGTCAATGTTGAGAGAGTGTCAACAGTTGACCTGACCGGTCACTTAAATGATTAACTCCAGCAAGCTTCCTCCACATTCCTCCACGGGCTGGTAGGGAGACTGCAGCATCTCACCATAAGTCACCCTCCCACCGGCAGGAAGTCTCTGGCGTGGGGCCAACATTCTGAAAGCTGTGAGGGTGATAGAGGTAAAACTGTGGCTTCCTCCTTCAGTGAACATAATGGAAGGTTATGGGAAACCTAAAGTTCCTCTTGATCACTGTAGCAGTGAGGCGGTGTGGCTTCCTCCTTCAGTGAACATAATGGAAGATTATGGAAAACCTAAAGTTCCTCTTGATCGCTGTAGCAGTGAGGTGGTGTGTGTGTGTGTGTGTGAAATGAGTTTCCTAACACTTATTTTGTTGCCTGATTGTGAATTTTTATTTACGTGTGATGTGTGCTTTTTTGGTGTTACATGCAGTCACTCATCATGGATGAAAGGATGACACTGCGAAGAATGTAATGAGTTGAAGAATCCTTTGTTACCAAATGCTTTAAATTTTTTTTATCTTTTAATGTTTATTTATTTCTGAGAGAAAGAGAGAAAGAGAGAGAGGGAGAATGAGTATGGGAGTTGCAGAGAGAGGGAGACATAGAATCCAAAGCAGGATCCAGGCTCTAAGCTGTTAGCACAGAGCCCGATGGAGAGCTCGAACCCATGAACTTCAAGACCATGGCCTAAGGTGAAGTCAGAAGCTTAACCAACTGAGCCACCCAGGTGCCCCACCAAATGCTTTCAATAATAAATATATCCTTTGATATATATTTTTAAGATTTTGTATTTAAGTAATCTCTACATGCAAAGTGGGGCTAGAACTCATCATTCTGAAATCAAGAATTGCGTGTTCAAACAACTCCGCCAGCCAGGATCCCCTGATATTTTTAATTCTAACCTTCAGGTGGAAATTGTTGGTCCCATTTGTCAGTCCAGAAAACTCAGGCTTTAGGAGAGGAAGTGGTTTCTATTCAATTCACTTAAGATGCAGGTCTGGGGAACAGGCCAGGTAGATAAATTATAGATGGATCTTGAACAAGGGCCACATGCTCACTGGCCTACTGGGCTGGCAGGTAATGGAGACAATTAAAGCTGACTGGGAGGCAGCAGGGAGTGGTGGGGACTGTGGCAAACCAGGGGGATGACAAATCTTTTTTTTTTAATGTTTATTTATTTTTGGGAGAGAGAGAGAGAGAGACAGAGTGTGAGCAGGGGAGGGGCAGAGAAAGAGGGAAACACAGAATGTGAAGCAGACCCTAGCCTTCAGGCTCTGAGCTATCAGCACAGAGCCCGACTCAGGGCTCAAACCCAAGAACCGTGAGATCATGAGCTCGTGGGTGCCCCACAAATCTTTCTTTTAAAAGGTGGTTGCCACTAATTTTCAGCAGATCCTTGCCGTGGGGAGAATATAGGCCCAATGTTGCCAGAGATTGTGATTTTTCAGGAGAAATTATAAATCCAGGTTTGATATCAAATACTCTGATTTTTCAATGTGGATAAACAATTCAAATGAAAGAAATCTGGATAGGTGTATTTGTGTGTTGATGAAAGGAAGTAGGGGACTCCTAGCAGAGTGAATCCTTGAATACATACTCTTCTAAGCACTGTCCTAAGCACTCTGTATGTATTATTAACCCAATGCTTGTCCCAACTCCAGGAGGGCAATATACTGAGTATCTTCATCTTGCAGATGGATGAAAATGTAACTAACTTTCTCAGGGCCACACAGCCACTACGTAGCAGAGTCGGGATCTGGGCAGCATGTGCCAGGGCATCAGAGAAAGCCTTATCCCGAATGCGTAGGTGGCTCAGTCAGGTAAGCATTCAACTCTTGCTTTTGGCTCAGGTCATGATCTCACAGTTCCTGAGTTCAAGCCCTATGGTGGACTCTGCACTGACAATGTAGTTGCTTGGGATTCTCTCTCTCCTCTCTCTGCCCCTCCCTCACTTTGCACGCACACACATGTACTCCCTCTCTCTCGCTCTCTCTCTCTCTCGCTCTCAAAGTAAATAGATAAATGTGTTTTTAAAAACTAATCATTATTGAAATGTGGGCAGTAGGAGTGGTCTGCTCTAGATGCAGGTAGTAAGAGGATACATCATCTATAGAGAATTTAAAATCGGTAATAAAAATGGACTGAATGAAGGTCATATGCTTTTCGTCATCACCACACACAGGCACTACTAAACAACGTCAGTGCATACATATTATTGATCACAGTGATCAAATACACAAATCCCAGAAAACACAGCTGGAGGTCTGAGGAGCTCTAAGCAGTTGCAGTGGCTACTACTGAGGTGTGTAAAAAAACCTTTGTGTGTGTGGTGAATACACATAACGTAAAAGGTATCATCTTCACCTGTTTCCGTCTATCCACATTGTTCTGCAAACAATATCTAGACGATCTCTTGCAAAACTATTCTGCCCCCGTTAAATAACTCGTGGTCTCCATCCCCCAGCCCCTGGAAGCCACCACCCTGCTTCCTGTCTCTGTGAGCTTAACTGCTCTAGGGACCTCATATATATGAAGCCACAGAGTATTTGGATCTTGTGACCGGCTTATGTCATTTACGGCGTTCATCCAAGTTGTAGCATGTGTTAGAATTTCCTTTTTATTTTTTTAACATTTATTTTTGAGGGAGAGACAGAGCGTGAGCGGGGGAGGGACAGAGAGAGAGGGAGATACAGAATCCAAAGCAGGCTCCAGGCTCTGAGCTGTCAGCACAGAGCCTGATTTGGGGCTCAGACTCACGAGCCAAAAGATCATGACCTGAGCTGAAGTCGGACGCTTCACCAACTGAGCCACCCAGGTGCCCCTGAATTTCCTTTCTTTTTAAAAGTTGAATAATATTCCACTGTATGTTTCTGCTATATTTTGCTTGCCCATTCATCTGTTAACATTGAGGACATTCTGTGGAACATTTAGGTTGCTTTCACCTTTTGGTTATTGTAAATAGTGTTGCTATGAACGCAATCATACAAATATCTATTTGGGTCCCTGATTCCAGCTGTTGGGGTAAATACTCACAGGTGGAATTGCTGGATCATCTGGTAGATCAATTTTAGACTTTTTGAGGAAACACTGAACTGTTTGTATACTGGCTGCTCCATTTTACATTCCCACCAGCCATGCACAGGGTTCCCATTTCCCCACATCTTCATCAATGAACACTTGTGGTTTTGTGTGTGCATGTTACTTTTATAGTAGCCTATGGGCATGAATTAGTATCTGACTGTAGTTTTTCATTTGCATTTCCCTAATGAACAATGATGTTGAAAATCTTTTCATAGGCATATTGGCCACTTATAGATCTTCTTAGGAGAAATATCTGGTTAGGTCTTTTGCCATTTTTTTTTTCTTTTTTAGAGAGAGACAGTGTGAACAGGGGAGGGTCAGAGAGAGAGGGAGACACAGAATCTGAAACAGGCTCCAGGCTCTGAGCTAGCTGTCAGAAGAGAGCCCAACGCGGGACTTGAACCCGCAAACCGCAAGATCATGACCTGAGCCGAAGTCAGAGGCTTAACCAACTGAGCCACCCAGATGCCCCAAGTCTTTTGCCATTTTTAAATTAGACCATTTGTTTTGTTTTTGTTGTTGAGTTATAGGAGTTTTCTATGTATTCTGGATGTTAACCCCTTATCAGTACATGCTTTGCAAATGGCCTTTTTACTCTTCTGATTGTAACTTTTGATGCATGGAAGTATTGAAGTTTGATGTAGTCCAGTTTGCTTTTACTTTTGGTGTTTGTGCACTGAGGAGTGTTAGTAACATATAAGCTCTAAAATAACACACTTACAAGACTTATGCTTTAATGAAAAACTTGGAGCTTTTTCAGAAAACTCCTAGTTACAAAGTTGGCTTCCCAGATCTGTGGATTTAGGTCATGTGTTTGTTTCCAGAGTAAATTTGTAACTTTTTTGGCATCATTTGAATTTGCTTCAGGGACCGTTCCTGTCTCCAGCCCCTAAGGCAACACACATTCATATGTTTAAGCGGTAATTTCAAAATAGACAATGATAGTTCAGTGATTGTGAAGACAAAGAAAAAAACCTTGTGATTCAGCCATTCTATGTGACTGCTTAGAATTCTTATCTGGTTTAAATTTTAGTTTATTTTTTAAATATTTATTTTTTGAGAAAGAGAGAGAGAGCATAAGCAGGGGAGGGGCAGAGGGAGAGGGGGACAGAGGATCTTAAGCGAGCTTCACACTGACAGCAGAGAGCCTGATGCAGGGCTTGAATCCCTGAATTTTGAGATCATGACCTGAGCCAAAGCCAGACACTCAACAGACTGAGCCACCCAGGTTCCTCTAAAAAAATTTTTTTTAACATTTATTTATTTTTGAGAGAAAGAGAGAGACAGAGCATGAGCAGGGAAGGGGAGACAGAGAGGGAGACACAGAATCAGATGGAGGCTTCAGGCTCTGAACTGTCAGCACAGAGCCCCACGCGGGGCTCAAAGTCACAAACTGTGAGATCATGACCTGAGGCTGAAGTTGGATGCTTAACCGACTGAGCCACCCAGGCACCCCATATCCTGATTCTTAAAACACAAACTGGGGGGAAAATATGACATTTATGAGACATTTGGAAATTTGAACTGACGGGATATAACTGAGGAATTGTTAGTTTTTTAGATGTGATATTAGTACTGTGGTTATAGTACATATATAAAAGGGCCCTTATTTTTTAGATATGGAAGCTGAAATACAGATGAAATGACAGGATCTCTTGGATTTGTTTCAAAATGATACGGGGTGGAGCCTGGGGTTGTCTGCCATGGACTGTCGTCATGGCTTCATTATACTACCCTATCTACTATTGTGAATGTTTGAGATTCTCCATTGCAAAATTAAAAAAAAAAATGTGGGGCGCCTGGGTGGCTTAGTCGGTTAGGCGTCCGACTTTCGCTTAGGTCATGATCTCGCGGTTCGTGGGTTCGAGCCCCGCGTCGGGCTCTGTGCTGACTGCCAGTTCAGAGCCTGGAGCCTGTTTCAGCCTGTGACTCCCTCTCTCTGACCCTCCCCTGCTCATGCTGTCTCTCTCTCTCTCTCTCCTAAAAATAAATAAAACATTTAAAAAAATTAAAAAAAAATGTGGAAAGATAGTGGATGGGTTCTAATAACAACCTCCCAGTAGGAAAAAAAGTTACTTGCCTTTTAAAGGATCTCTCAACCCTTATCTGCTCAAGGAGCAAGGCCCTTTCACTGGGCCAGTCTGCATACTGTCTGGGACTTGATCATGACCCCACTGGGGAGATACAGGCCTTGGGCCCTTAGCGGGGAAACAGAGTCTATTTGTAACTTACTGGCTTTCCTTAGCTCCCTTGTGTTTATTTTTTGGCTACTTCTATTTTTGCAACTGATACTAGTTTTCTATTTACAGAAGTGACAAAGTTTTCTTTTTACATGTATGTCAACAATTTGATTTAAAGACAAGAAATAGTACAGGTGGTACTCGGATATTACAGGATTTTTTTTTTTTTAGGGTGGCAGGAAATGACAAGTATGGGAGGCCCTGATACAGTCACAGGAAACATATAATACTGTCTTAACATAAATCTAGGGTTCCTTCCGTTTGGGAGGTTCTCTGCACCTGGGGCAAGATGGCCTGCTCAGCCCACTGTCTCCTTGAATTTCAAATAAAGCACCTGACACACAGAAGGGAGGCCGGTGGGAGGCGGTGGAGACAGAACACACAGAGAAGGCTGGCTGCCAGCACAGACCCCAACTGGGCACAGGACACCATCCATTACCAGGTTCAGAACCACCTAAAACGAAGGAGGGGGATGAGTGTAAAGACAATGTAAAGGGGAAAATCTTAAAGGGGGAAAATATTTTTATCCATCTTTTTGTTGTTTCCCATTGGTTGCTTTCTGCTGGGGAAATTTCCTAACTGCCTAGGGTAAAGCAAACAGGCGGTCAGCAAGCTGTGTTTACCCAGGTAAGTTAGTTAGGGCTATTTGTGTAATGAAACTTTTTATATTTTATAATTAAAAAATTTTGTAATGTTTTTAATTTATATGTGAGCAGGGGAGGGGCAGAGAGAGAGAGAGCGAGACACAGAATCCAAAGCAGATTCCAGACTCCGAGCTGTCAGCACAGAGCTTGACACAGGGCCTGAACTCATGAATGGTGAGATCATGACCTGAGCCAAAGTCGGATGCCTACCTGACTGAGCCACCCAGGCACCCCAAACTTGTTATATTTAAAAACAATTTTTAAAGATAATTTTATGCATTATTTTTTACGTTTATTTTTAAAGTTTATTTATTTTGAGAGAGAGAGAGAGAGAGGAAGCAGGGGGGAGGCCAAGAGAGAAGGAGAGAGAATCCCAAGCAGGCTCCAAGCTATCAGTGCAGAACCTGACACAGGGCTCAAACCCACCCACCATGAGATCATGACCCAAATTGAAACCAAGAGTCAGAAGCTCAAAAAAACTGAGCCACCCAGGTGCCCCTAAGATCATTTTAGATCCACATGCAGTTGTAGGAAACAATACAGAAGGATCCCACACACCTGTACCCACCAATGGTGATGTCTTACAAAACCAGAGGACGATACTGCGACCAGAGTTGACACAGATGCAGTTGCGACACAGAACATTCTCATCACTGCAGGGATTTCTTGTTGTCCTTTTAGAGTCGTATCACCCCCAGGCTCCCTTGGGCAGACCCTTGGCAGTCACTCACCAGCTCTCCATTTCTAGAATTTTGCCACTTCCAGGATGTTGCATAAATGAAATCATACAATATGTAACGAACTATAGAAATGATCCCTGAATATGTAACCTTTGGGGACTGGCTTTTTCCCACTTAGTGAAATTCCCTGGAGATTCCTCTGAGGCGTTGCCTGTATCAATAGCTTGTCCCCTTACCGCTGAGCAGTACTACATGGTATGGGGGGGGGCGGTGCACCGTCTGTCTAACCATCATCCCTGGAAGGACCTCTATGCTCCTGCCACGGTGGGGTTGCTCCGAATAAAGCTGCGATGAACATCTTATGTACAGGTGTTTGTGTGAACATAAATTTTCTTTTTTTTTTCTGGGATAAATGCCCAAGAGTATACGTGTTTGTTTTTGATGAATTAATATTACATTGTAAAATCACATTTTACAATCAAGATATTTCACCTAAAAAAACTCCACGTTTCCGATTTCTCCTCCCAAATCACAACATCTGGGAAGACAAGGCACAGCCACTCATGATCCTAATGGGCCAGAGCATGACAGTCCCCGTATCCCCTGCCCAGTCCCTTTTATTTATTTACCTGTCTGCCAGTGCCCGTATCCCCTGCCCAGTCCCTTTTATTTATTTACCTGTCTGCCAAGGCTCCTGGCTTACCAAAGTAGGTGAGCAGAATTGGAACACGAGAGGTTTCTTATATATATATATATATATATATACACATGTCTGCAAGTTCTCTGCTCAAGCAGAAAACACCGGTTGAGTATGGGGAAGAGTATTCGGTGATGTGGCCATGAGGGAGAATCACTGTTACTACGAGCCCTCTGGGGCTGTTTTAGTTTAAATGACTGTATCACCTACTCAAAAATGAATAAAATGTATAAACAAGAACACTAACATTTCCTCACAGATGCCCCTCTGGCACTGCTTTTCCCCTACAACTCTTTCGTTTCTTCAGAGAAGAGAATCCACTGGAATTCCTCCTCCCAGACCACCTGAGACACAGGAAAAGGCCCTAGCTCTGGGATCTAGCTTCCCAAATGCACATGTTCCCTGCTCTGGGGTCTTAAGGCTTTGACCCCAAAACACCCCTGAAGTCCCTCACCATCGACCATGTGTGGCTTCTCCTCACCTATTTCTTTCTCCTAGATTTGTTTTGTACTGTTTACTTCAACCTTCTTTGCAGTGAAAGTTGAATGTGCTGAATCATGAAATCTTACTGGAAGGGAAAAGTTATTTTTGTTTTTTTATTTAGTAAAAAGCACTCTAGAGGATGCAACCCAGAAATGTGCTTTATAATGATAGCTTAATGTAAGAAAAGAACTAAATAACGAATATTTCCCCTTTGCTGTCTTCACTTGGGAATCGTTTTTAATGTGAGTCAGCATGAAACCATTTAAGCAATATGCAATATCTCTCTGAAGTCCAGTCATGTATCCGTTTATACCCAGCTCTGGGGCTACCTCCTCCAAGAAGCCTTCCCAGCCTGACTGAAAGCCAGCATCTCCTTCCTTGTCAGGCAGTGGCATTAATGAGGGCCTTTTTGGTTACAATTCAGTGCACGCTTCCTGAAACTTGTATAGGAGCTGGTCTGGTGCACCCTCGCCCCACCTCTTTCCTGACCTCCCACTAGACTGCCCCCGCTCACTCTCCCCTTGCAATAGACTGACATTTTAGAGGCATAGGGGCACCCTTGTGTCCACTGAAGCCACCCCACCCCCCATGCAAATCACCACAAAGACATCTACAAACCATAGAGCACAAAGTGTAGACTGTATTTAAGACCTAAAATGTCTACATGTGGATGAAGTTCTATTTTCAGTGATGTTGAACATTATCTCTCTTGCAGGGGAGAAGGGGTAGAGTGTGCTTTGGTGGCGCTGGTGGCCTAAGTTTGCCCTTTAGGTAACCTCCCTGACGGCCAGAAGACAGAAAACGAGGGCTTTGGGATCTGAGAGCCCTAGCGCGGCTTGCTGGGTGACCTTTGGGCCAGGCAACCTGTTTCCTCCAGGAGAAATGGGGATCATCACCTCTCTGGCCAGGCCGTGTGGAGGCTGAAGTGGGAAGAAGCACCCAGAGCCCGGGTCCCTCTTCTGGAAAGCAGGGACCGGGATAAGCTGCACCTCAGCACTCAGCTTCCCAGATTTCCGCGGTGCCTGACCCTTTGCGTCTTGACGGTCAGCCTCCCCGACCGAGTTCCCAGTTAGGGGCCTCGTTTGTGCTGTGTCCCAGCCGGCTCAGTTGCCAGAGGCGCCGAACAGAGCTGAATGAATGGCCGCGAGCCAGGCTGCAGGGCTCCATGCTGGCGCCCAGGTCAGCTGGAGAGTTTCAAACCACGCGAGGTGAGCGTGGAGACCACAAAACTACGCGGTGGTTCCCGCTTGGGAGAGGGGTGGCCCGCAGGCGCGCGCGCGTTCAGGCTGACCCCACGTGGGCGCGCGCCCTAGCCTTTCATCCCCGGCCTTATGGTGGCTCAGGCACGGGCCCCATCCCCCACCGTGTCCCGCCCGCACTGCGCGGCGAAGGGCGCGCGCTCTCTAGAACCTCCCGCCACCCCGCGTGGTCGCGAGCGCGCGGACCGGGGCGCAGGCCGGGGGTGGGGTTGCCAAGGGCTCAGCCCCCTCAGTTCCCGCGCTCGGGCCCCGCCGGGGCCCAGGAAGTGGCCCTAGGCCGCGGCCCTCGCCCCGCCCCCTCCCGCCCGCGCTTATCACCTGCTGGCTCGGCGCGCGCTGGCGGGGAAGGAGGGCGACAGGGGGAGCGCGCGGGCGGCCCGGAGCCGGGTCGCCGGAGGTGAAGCGCGGCGAGGATGGCGGTGTGGGGCCGGGGGCTGCCGCCGCTGCTGCTCGCGCTTTCGGTGCTGCTGGCGCTGGGCCCCACCGCCGCGGCGGCCAAGCTCAACATCCCCAAAGTGCTGCTGCCCTTCACGCGGGCCACGCGCGTGAACTTCACGCTGGAGGCCTCGGAGGGCTGCTACCGCTGGTGAGCGTGCGGCCCGCGGCCGGGAGAGGGAGGGCCCTGGGGCCTGGTCGGCCGGCCGGCAGGCGGGCGCGCGCTGCAGGTGCGCCGGCGCGGGGGGAGCGCGGTCTCGGCTCGCGAGGCTGATCCGGCGGGGCCTGCGGGAGCGCGCGGCTTCCGGGGCCGGGGCGGGTGCTTGGGTGAGGGGCCGGCGGGGCGGCCGGGCGCGCACCCAGCAGGCCCGCGCGCAGCAGGTGCGTCGGCGCGCGCTCTCTGGGCTCTTGGGCCGCTGCCGGGCAGCCACTGCCGGCCGGGGCGGCTGGCCGCGCGGGACGCCGCCGCTGCGCATGGCGCCGCCTGGGCCTCGGCGCGGCTCCTGCTGGAAGGGAGCTGGGCCGGGTCTGCGCTCGCTGTGTGTTTGTGGTTTGTGCAGGAGGAGGGAGCCCCAGAGTCGGCCTGACTTGAGGAAGTGCGTCCGATGCTGCTGAGGGCTCCGGGAAGGCCCTACCGGGGAACGGGGTCTTCAGGACTTCCCCTACAGGGATAGGAATGCACTGGAGCCCTAGCCAGGGATGGGGGTCCAGGTGGGCTTACTCTTCCCCTTCTTGGGCAGGATTCCAGGGAACGGTGCATAAAGCGCAAGCGCTGGTTAAAAGCCCTAGTCTAGAGACACAGGTTTCTTGGTTTTATCTGGTGATGGGGACTCATCCCTGGCGCCGGACTGGTGTGGGAATTGGGTTTGTGGAGAAGTATGAAAGGCGTGCGTGGGAAGAATCATAGCCGTTCAGCATCGTTGGGAGGAACACAAACCTTTGATGAAAGGTCTTGCGGAGGAAACTCTAGGGATCCATTTTACAGATGAGAAATGAAACGCAAGGAATGGTTGGTGATTCACCGCGGGTTGACCAGAGTGAGGTTGGCGTTTATGCTCCACACTCAAGGTGTTTTTTTTTTCCACAACAACCCTCCGGGCTTCATGGGGGAACTTAGGAATTCTGCATTCATTGTGGGGGGTGGGATCTTGGAAACCCCAGAAACTAGAATGAAACTAGAGGCTTCTGTTTGTTCCTTCTTACCCTAGACGGAGAGGCCTGGCTATAGGCCCCTGGCTCGGCAGGGTGATGTGGTCCAGAGCTTCCATCTAGCTGCCAGGGAATTCGGCTTCTACTCTTGCAGGCTGTGCCCGAGGCCCCACCTTGCCAGAAATGGAAGAAGGCGGTTCTCCGCCCCTTGGCATCCATGATACACTTTCTGCCTTTCCCTTTACCTGTTTGATGTCTGGGTCATTGTTGAGGCTTAACAAGGTGTGATCACTTTACGGAAGACACGTGTGTGTATGTGTGTGTTTTAAGTATGTTTGGATATCAGTACGTGCATATTATGTGAGTATGCTTACCCCCAAGCCTGACCTTGGCTCAGAGGAGTGGTCTTCCTCAAGTATACTTATTTGTAGCTATTTATTTTCTGAAAGCCAGCCTTCTGAAATAAGGCCATGCAAAGTCAGCCAATTGTATTTTGGGTTTAGTGCCTTATGCACCTGGAGGGTCTTGTTTCTGGCTTGGCATCAGAGGCTGACCTTTGGCTCAGAAGTTTTCTATATCTCCGACTAGGGCCTCGTCTGGTGTGGGAAGGTGAGCTGCTAGTCCATACTTTTCAGAAGACACATGCTTGTTCTCTGGTTGAAGTCCTTTGTTCTCTTGATAGATGAGCAAGAGGAAGCTGGTTATTAAAAGCAGCTGGCTTCAAATGAATCCCTTTGGCTGTATTTGTATGCAACTTCCTTTGAGATTCTATAGCTGCACTTTTTCCCCCTCAAGTAAATTTTCTTTTCTGAGAGGGGCTGGTGATTTTTAATTTACTTGTATAGCTTCTTAGGAAAAAGGAGGAAGAAAACCACATTCTTAATCTCTTATGCATCAGAGAAGTGCTAAGTACCTTATGACTTGTTATGCATCTGATCCATAATTTTCATTGCAAATATGTGACTGTTTAGTTTCTGTGTCTTTGCAGAGATGTTTGGTGTTTGTGATTTCCCCCTTAACTTCACAGGAAAATCTTCCATCAATCAAGCACTGAAAATATTGATTTTGAGTAGTGCTGTTCTTAGTTTAGTTCTCGGTTGCTTTAGTGTTTGAAGAATTTCCTCTGGAGATTTACTTAAGAGTTGGCGTGCAGATGAGCCAGACAGCCGCAGGTATCTAAAGCTGGGAGGAAACTGTCTTCTTCGTCCAAGAAGTTAAGTCTGAAACTGAAGAACAAAAAGAAATTAAAACTCTCCTAGACCTCGGGGGTGTGGGGCGGGGAAGCTTTGCTCAGTCCTCTGAATTTGGGGCCAGAGTTTACTGACACCACTGCATGCCTCAGCCAGTGCCTTAAAGTTGACACTTTTCCTTTCTTGATTTTATAGCATCAAATAGTTGGACAGTGTTTGAGCCAGAGGAGCCCTAGAGATTGTAATGCAAGCTGCCCACCTTGAACTCGGAACCTCAGAGAAGGAAGGGCTCTGTGTGACATCACGTAAACACAGGTGGTCCCCGATCAGTGATCATTCCACTTAGATCGTGCAGCTTTATGATAGTGCGAAAGCGAGAGCCATTCAGTAGACACTGCGTGGCACTTTGGATTTGGATCTTTTCCTGGGCTAACGACATGCAGTCGGACACTCTCTAGGGACGCGGGGCAGCGGACGGCAGCTGGTCAGCTGTGCAATCACGAAGGCCAACACCCAGTACCCTCACAAGCATTCTGTTTTTCACTTTCAGTATGGTATTCAATGCATTGATGACCCACTCAACACTTTGTTATCAGATAGGTTTGTGTTAGCGGATTCTGCCCAACCTTAGGCTAATGTGAACGTTCCCAGCACGGTTATGGTAGGCCAGGCCAGGCTATGATGTTTGGTACATTTGGGGTATTAAATGCACTTTCAGGTTGTAATAAATACGTTTTTAAAGTTTATGTATTTTTTTAGAGAGAGGGAGGAAGAGAGAATACAAGTGGGGGAGGGGCAGAGAGAGATGAAGAGAGAGAATCCCAAGCAAGCTCCGCCACACGGATAGCGTAGAGCCTGATGCGGCCCTTGAACTCACGCACCATAAGATCATGACCTGAGCCAAAATCAAGAATCGGATGCTTAACGGGCTGAGTCACCCAGGTGCCCCGATAGTTTCAATTTGAGATGAGTTTCTTGGGTCTGACCCCCATCATAAGTCGAGGAAGATCTGTGGCGATAGTCTGTGAGTTGAGTGGGAGCTCACGGGGACGCACCATTCCCACCTCATTCTGGGAGGTGCAGTTTCCGGCTAATTTTCCAGCCACTGATCGAATCCTTCCCGTTGTACCAGCATTGCTGGTTATGAGGCAAGTCTCTTACTCTTTTGTGATATTTTGTGTTCTTAGAAGTGCTCCTCCAAGTATTTCTCATTAGATATTTCTTTTCTTTCTTTTTTTTAAGATTTTATTTTTAAGTTATCTCTGTACACAATGTGGGGCTCAGACTCACAACCCTGAGATTAAGAGTTGCACAGTCTGCCAACTGAGCCAGCCAGGCACCCCAGGTCTTTTTTTTTTTTTTTTTAAGGTATCCGTTTATATACAAAATGATATTACATAGGGAATTGGGAAAATAGGGAAAAAGAGAAATAGACCCCAGTCCTTCAGTGTGACATGACCAGTCACCATTTAGGCTCCCTTCTAGTCACTAATTCCCCCCCACACCCCTTTCCGAGATCCTTTCTGACATTGCCTTATGCTTGATATTTCGGCCATGTGGTATCTTCCTTCTCTGCCCACGTCTAGCTCACGTTAAGGGTCAAGTGTTTTTATTTTTTAAAGTTTACTTATTTATTTTGAGAGAGAAAGAGGGAGGGAGAATGTGAGTGAGGAGGGGCAGGGGAAGTGAGAGAGAGAGAGAGAGAGAGATTGATTCCCAAGAAAGGTCTGCAATCTCAGCATGGAGTTGGACATGGGGTTTGATCTCCCAAACCCCGAACTGTGAGATCATGACCTGAGCCGAAATCAGGAAATCAGGAGTCAGACACTTAACTGACTGAGCCACCCAGGTGTCCCAGGGCTCAAGTATTTTTTTTTTTTTTTATGGTGCCTCATTATCTTCCAAAATGTTGAGCGACAGAGCACCATTCTGCTTGGTAGCTGTTCCATCATCTGCTTATGCTCCCTGTGATTGGAGTCCCGGGTTGTTCTGCTTTCTTCCCTGGGCGTGTCGTAGAGATAGTGTCTGAGGTCGGCTTCCCAGCACAGCCTGAGCTGAGGACTTGGCTGCCTGTGGTTTACTTGAGAAAATGCTCTCCTGGGAGGCAGGATAGAGAAGAGGAAGGACATGAGCAAGGATGTGGGCCTGTGTGACCCTTGTGACCCTGTAGAGTTGAAATGCACTCCAGATGCATCTCCCTTGAGGTACAGGGGAAGCCGAGCTTTTGAGCTTGTGCCCGCAGTCCCCGTTGGCTGCCACCTGCAATGTAGCCCCCACCCCTCTCCTGTGCCCAGGAAAGTCTCCCCACAGGACCCTGGAACTCCTGCTGTGTTTGCCAGGCTTGGTCAGGAACCAGCGTGCACTTCTCAGCCACGGCGTTAGGATTCTTGGGGAAGCAGATGGGAGCCCTTCCTGCTGCAGAAGTCCCCACACAGCAGCCCTTGTCCTTGGTGTGTGTTGTCTCTCAGGCACCTCAGGTGACCCCTTGGCGAATTGGGGCATGAAAGAGCCAGCGGTCCCTCTGCCCTTGCTGACCTGTAGCTGTGTGAGGTCCAAGGCCAGCAGCACCTCCCAGGGTCTCTCAGCCTGGCCCTAGTTGAAGGAAGCAGCCAGTCCCCCTGCAGCCTGGGGAAAGTGGAAGAGAAAGGAGGGGCAGGGTTTCCTCTGTCTCTTCCGGAAACCCCTGTACACACTGAGCCAAGTAGGAGAGTCACCCGGCCAGCTGCCTTCTGCTGAGCTCACGGACTCAGCCTGGAGGATGGAGGCTGTTCATGTGCGTGAAGCCAGACAGGTGAGGCACTGGCACCCAGGGGCCGCTGGAGACTCAAGCACTGAAATCAACATACAAAATTTACAATGGGGAAGCGGGTTTGATTCGGGGCGGGGTGTCAGTGCTCACTTGGAAGACCCACCCTGCCCAAACGCAGTGGGGCGCACTGCTCAGCAATAGGTATTTCACAGTAAGGCCTTCAGATCTCCTTAGCAGGTGATGAATGGTTGTGACTTAGAGCCGAGCCAGGCACCACTCCTGGGCCTGGGCTGGGGATCCTGAATGAGCAGCTGGTACCCTGCTGTCCTGGAACCTGTAGTTGGTTGGAAGAGTTAAATGATAAACTAAGGTGAAGTAAACGGCTGCGTATTTCATGAGGCCATAAGTCCGTGAAGGACATAAAACAACGCACCATGTATGGGCTACAGAAGATGGTATGCGATTTTGGGTAGGGAGCTGACCTGGGACCTGAATGGGTACCACCCAGAGGGAGCAGCAAGTGCAAAGGCCCTGGGGAGGGGCTGAGCTTGTTGCCGGAGCACAGATAAGGCATGCTTGGTGAGGGGAAGGGTGAGGTTAGGGAGGGTTGCAGGGGCCGGGCCATGTGGGGCCTTGAGGGCTGTGGTGAGGAGACAGGAAACGGGTTGCTAGGGTCAGGACTTGGGATGTGTTAGCCTGGGACCAGTTAGTTCATTCCCAGGGCCTTGCTCTTTGCCCTGCACCCTCCTCGAGGTCTGCCTGCCGCTCCAGGCTGGCGGGGGCCTTGTTCAGGTCCCTTCGAAGACTTGGCGGAGGGAGGTGTCGGGAAGTGTGTGTTTACTTGAGTTGACCCGGTGCTGGGTTGTTTTCTTCCTGCTTTCTCTGCGGTCTGCTATGCTCGCACCAATGAGTGGCTTCCTCCCTGCAGGCCCTGCCTCTGCCCCAGAGGGGCTGGAGCCCGCAGGTGGAGGGTGGGTGGGCTGTGCTTTCCTCCGCTCCCACCCACCCCTGCTCTTTCTATGTCTCTCACTTCTCGTTTTTGGACTTTTTCTGGCCTGACCGTCCCACAGCCTTGGGTTCCCCTGCCCAGCTCCTGTCCCTGTGTTCTGAGGACTGGTGAACAGTTCCCCCAAGGCAGTGGGGCCCCAGAGCACCTGACACACTGTGTGTGAGCCGGCCTTCTGTCATGTGGAACAGGAAAGATTTACCCTTTCAAAATCCGTTAGCCCTTTCTATTTCCTCAGAATTAAAGTTTATGTCTGGTGCCAGTATGCTATTTACATTTTTGTTTATTTGTTTCTAAAATTGTGGTAAGATTCACAAATTGCAAATTTTACCAACTTAATCATTTTTAGGTACACAGTTCAGTGACTTTCAGTACATTCATACTGTCGTGCACCCATCCCCACCACCACTCTGCAGAACGTGCCCATAATCCTCTACTGAAGCTCTGCCCCGTCAGACAGAAACTCCCCCCACAGTCCCTGGAAACCACCATTCTGCTTTCTTTTTAACACCTTTGAATGTTTGCCTGTCTCCTGAGAGCAGACAGAGGGGCCCAGAACCTTTGCAGGCATCAGTGCTCTCCCCCATGGTAACATTGTTTTGATACATGTTTCTTTTTACCATCACCTGAGATGTGTGGCAAATGGTATGAGCTTCCCGTTTACACTAGTAATACAAGGTTTTCTTTAAAAAAATTATTTTGGGGGGTGCCCCGGTGACAGTTAAGTGTCCTGGCTTTGGCTCAAGTCATGATCTCATGGTTTGTGGGTTAGAGCCCCACATTGAGCTCAGTGCCGACAGCTTGGAGCCTGGAGCCTGCTTCGGATTCTGTGTCTCCCGACTTTCCCCTGTTTGATTTCAGTCCCTGTCTCTCTCTCTCAAAATAAATAAAACATTTAAAAAAATTTTTTTTAAATATTTCTGAAAAAATGTCTTATTTCTTTATTTTGAGAGAGAGTGGGATTGGGAGAGGGGTGGAGAGAGGAAACGAAGCAGGCTCTGCACTGTCAGCACAGAGCACCACATGGGACTTGAACCCATGAATGGTGAAATCATGACCTGAGCAAAATCAAGAGTCAGGCTCTTAACTGACAGTCACCCAGACACCCACACCACAAGGTTTTCTTTTAAAGTGCTTTTTCTTTCAGGAAGAATCCATTTAGAAGAAAAAAAATAAGGAAACGATACAGGGTTACCTGGATGTGCCTGGACCCCTGGAGGGCAGCATACAGAGGGGGATTCGCAGGTGGGGAAGGGTTGGCGGGTGTGCGGGCAGCTTTCCAGGGGGCCAGAGGGGCACATCCAGAGGTTTCACATATTGAAGGGGCTGTGTGGCAAAGGGAGCCAAAGTAGCAGAACCAATTTTTCTGGTAATCCCTTTATATTATTCCCCACTTAATCCTTAAACACACACACACACACACACACACACCAGAAAAAACAACAAAACAAAAACAAAACCCTTTTTGGTAAGAATGACTCCTTACTGTGCAAATTGAGAGTCAGAGATGAGGAGCCAGGGACTGGAAGAGCCACATTCAGAACCGGGTCACCATCCCCAGAGCCAGATCACCTCAGGGGCCACATGGTTTATGCCAGCGCTTCTCCGCTAGTGGTAGGTTTACCAGGGTCCCTTCAATAGGGTGTCACTGACCCTTTCCAAAAGCAGTATGAAGGATGCACGTGGGTGGGGTTGTGATTCAGGAGGGGGTTGAGGCCATCTCTGCTGGAGTCTGGGAGCCCAGGCCCTCCCCTTGGGCAGTCTCAGGGTAGGGTGGGAGGCCGCTGGGCCTGTTTTGAATAACTGTGCATTCAGCGCTAGGGAGTAGAGCAGTGTGGGGATAGGGGTCCAGAGCCAGGCTGGGCTGAGCTGAGCCGTTTTTTCTAGGAATGTGACCTTGGCCTGGTAACTTAACATCTTGCTCAGAGCAAGTGAAGCATTTGTCGTGTGTCTCACCCTGTGCCCGACAGGATAAACACAATGCATACAAGGGTTATTATCATCATTATTATTATTTTGCTTAAAAAACAAAAATACCGGTAGTTTGAATGAAATAAAGCAATAGACCTTAAAGATTTCAGTCAAGGGTGTTTCTTCTGTCTAGATCCTTCCTACTTTATGCAACAGGAAGCTCAAACCAAAATAGTTTAAGTAAAGCAGAGGAATGTTGTTTTGGCGCCTGGACCCAAACGCCCTGGCAGAAGTGGGGTCTCACTTCTGTGCTGTAGGGGTTTGCGTGACATCAGCAGGACCTGGCCCCTTGGTCTTTGTGTCTTGGCTTTGGCCAGGTAGCCTCCTGAGGTGGCAAGGTTATAGCACCAGCCATATAGCTCCCAGAGGCCAGGCTAGGGGGCACAGTGCCCATTCTGGCTGACCCACCTGGGCATATGCCTGGGTCTGAACTCCTCTCTAGTCAGGTAAACACAGAGCCGACTGGCCAGGCCGCAGCCACCTGCCTCCCGGAGTCCAGAGCGGTGTGAGCTCTGCAGCCTTATGGTCTGAGAGTGTGAGGAGAGGCAGCACCCACAGAAAAGCTGGTTACTGTTACTGAAAGAGGTGGCTGGAGGCTGGGCAGCCGAAATCCAACATGGCTCCCTATGGGAAGGACATCCTCCTTGCCTTCCATGCCATTTAGGACATTTGGTGAAATTAGGCTTCTAAATAAAAACCTCCTCACAAATAAAAGTCCAAGCCAGGGGTGCCTGGGTGGCTCAGTTGGTTGAGCACCCAACTTTGGCTCAGGTCATGATCTTGCCATTCATGGGTTTGAACCCCGCATCGCGCTCTGTGTGGACAGCGTGGAGCCTGGAACCTAATTTGGATTCTTTGTCTCCCTTTCTCTCTGCCCCTACACACTTGTGCTCTCTCTCTCTCAAAAATAAACATTAAAAAAAATTTTTTTAATGAAGATTCCAAGCCTAGATGGCCTGTCTGTAAACCCTATGAAACATTTAAGGAATGAATAGTACATGTTTGTTTTTTATAAACTCAAGAAAGAAAAAGGAGTGATGGTATGCTAGGACATTTTTATGAGGCCAGCATTCCTCTCACTGCAAAGCAGACAAAAACATTACAAGAAAAAGAAATCCACAGGACAAAAGCACAAAATTCTTTAACAGAACAGTACCAAGTCAAATCCAGAAAACTATAAAAGGGATGATGAGTCATCACCACCCACTGGGATAAATCCCAGAAATGTAAGGTTGGTTTAACATTAACAATCAGTGTATCAACAGCGTGAAGAAAAAAAAAACCACATAATTTGTCTCCATAGGCGCCGAACATTTCATACCCATTCATGATTAAAAATCTGTAGTAAACTAGTAATAGAAGAAAATGTATAAGCTGATGCAGGCACCTACACAACCTTGTACCAGAGTCTTGTGCTAGCCATGGACTTGGTCTTCACACTGCCTCTGAGGGAAGTTGGACAGGGAAAAGGGTCATTGCTGAGCCACTGCCTTGAGACATTTACACTTGCTGATCCATTTACCTTGAATGTCCCTCTCCCAGATATTCAAAGGACCAACCTCTGCATCACCTTCAGAGACATTTGAGTCTATGTCATAGGTCACCCTCTCTTCCTATGGCCATCCTCCTAAAAATCGCAAACTTTACTGTCCCTGCTTTATGTCTGTCCATAGCCCTGTAGTGTAAGGTCCTGTATTCACTGACTTGTTTATTCTTGTTTCCCACTGAAATGTAAGCTCCATGATGATGGGGATTAATGCATGTTTCATACCTCGATGTATCCGTAGCCCTTAGAGCAGTGCCTGGAATATGGCATAAGACCCAGCAGATACAGATTCAGTGACTGAATGAGGACCACTGGGCTGTGGGGGCTGAGAGGAGGGGGGGAAGAGGCTTGGGGATGGGTCTTTGGAAGAGCTGCCATTTACCATGAGCCATGAAGCCATGAAGGCCGGGCAGCCGCAGAGCTGGGAGAAGGAAGGACATGTGAGGTGGCAGGATCAGCAGAAGCAAAGGAATGGAGGTGTGAAAGCTGGGAGGGAGGCTGGCAGAGCTTAGACCTGAAGTCTGACCGCTCAGGGTCTTGCTGGCGGTGTGGCTTTGGGCCCTCATGAATCTTTGCATGTGGCTCTGAGGATATCTGCCATTGACAGTGGTGGTGGTGGTGAGGGGAGGCAGGGGGGTCCGTGAGGAAGCTGCTTTGGGGGCCGGACAACAGGGACCAGCAGCAGGCTTCACTTGGGGAAGGGCATGGACACGGTGAGGCCTAAATAATCATGATCTAGAAGGACCTGCATGGTCTTCCTTCCTTTAAAAAGCAAAGTTCTCATGGTAAGAACTGCACCAAAGGCCTCTCACTTGAGAAACTCCTTCTGTTTCCTGAACTTGAGAGCTTATAAGGTTCAAGACCCATAATACGAGTTTTATATTTTCTATCCCATCTAATCCACCCCAGTCCTTGGCGGCAGGCACTATTTTTATTCCACTGTGCAAACGAAGAGACAGAAGCCTCTAGAGATTAAATTGTTTGCTTAAGGCCACACTTAAGCAGGGTGGCGGCACCCTGCTGTCTTAGGACTTCACTTTGCAGCAGGGGCCACAGACCTGGAACAGAAGGAGGCCTGTCACCATCACCAAGTGCTGCTTACCACATTGCACCAGGGGCCCCGGGAGCCCTTGGAGCCCATCCTGTGGGCCTTGGGGACTGCTGGTCCCTGGGAAGATGGGGCAGACCTGCCGACCACCGGCGGAGATGTATGGAAGGACCACGTGTGTAGTACGTGTGAGCTGGGGCATCACGAACCCTTTTCTGTGGGGTGGAGTTCATTTAAACTGGGGACAGAAGAAGGCTTTTCAGCAGAAAAGCTTCATGAGCCAGGACTTGTCTCTCTGGTGAAACACAGTGCTGTATGCAAATGAACTGGGCTGTGGCCCCAGGGGGCTGGCTTCCTTGACTGGCAGGTTACCTAGTGGACATCTCAGCTGTCCGAGCTGCACGTGGACCTGCCTCCTAGGCTGTTAGTGCTGGTCTGTCTCCCTGCTGCATCCCCCTGGGTCTGTCCTGAGGATCCCATGCGCTGTTCCCCGGGATGTGTGCAGCTGCCGCATTAGCTCACATCTTTCATCATCTCCTCTGCTCCTCCCCCTGGGACCTGGGCAACCAGAGAGGGGACTTCTGGTCTCCAGAGCCCCTGACATCGGTGCATGAGGCTACTCTGTCCTTGTTTTTCTGGAAACATTGGGGAATGGCAGCTGATAGAGTAGTCCCAGAGAGGTGTAGCTGGTGTGGTGGGGCCCATTGCTCTGCCCACAGTTCCCATAATGTCAAACTGCAGACGCTTCATGCCACTGTCAGAGCTTGGCTTGTTTTTAAATTTACGACCTGTATTGGGATTTACTTAATATTACCTACAAAATGACTTTTTTTTTTTGGATATTGACATTGTCTTTAGTATTTATGAACTCATGAGTTTGATATATATGCTTTTCCTAACACCCTTTACAGTGAAAGAATAATAATCGAGGGATACCTGGGGGGGCTCAGTCAGTTAAGCATCCAACCTCCGCTCAGGTCATGATCTCGTGGTTCGTGAGTCTAAGTCCTACGTCAGGCTCCATGCTGACATTGTGGAGCCTGCTTGGGATTCTCTCTCTGTCTCTCTCTCTCTCCCCCCCTTCCCTGATCCTCCCCAACTTGTGTGTTCTCTCTCTCAAAACAAACTTAAAAACATTTAAAACAATAAAGTGAATGAATAATAATTGAAATATATGAAGAGTTTATTAAAAAATAGTTCATCTGTGTCTGCCTCCTTTCTGGGAGGTCTCATACGCTGGTGAAAATACTTATGAAGCAGGAGAAATATCTGACCTGGAGTTGCACAGACCTTGCTGTGATCCCCATTGCTGCCAGTTACAGCTATGAGGCTTTGGGAAAATTACTTGACCTCTTTGAGCCTCAGTTTTGTCTTCCCAGATAGGCATGCTGGGGAATAAGTAATCTGATGGATATAAGTATTCAACTCTGGGTTTAACATATGGTCGACAATTCTGTTTCTTACCTTCTAGCCCTTCCCTGTGGTAGTAAGGATCCTCTAGAGAAATGGGACCAGTAGTATATAATTTTATTATATGAAAAGGGATTTATTATATGGACGTGGCCCATGTGATGATGGAGACTCACAAGTCCCAAGATCTGCAGGGTGAGTTGGCAAGCTGGATACCCAGGAAAGCCAATGATGTAATTCCCATCCAAAGGCTGGCAGACTGGAGGCCCAAGAATAGCTGATGTTTCAGTTTGAGTCTGGAGGCAAGAAGCAGACAATGTCCCAATTCAAAGAGAAATTCTTTTTTCTTGGAGGAGGGTCAGCCCTTTGGGGCTCTTCAAGCCTTCAACTGATTGGGTAAGGCCCACCGACATTAGGGCCATCTGCTTTAGTCTACTGGTTTCAGTGTTAATCTCATCCAAAAGTACCCTTGTAGAAACACCCAGAATCATGTTTGTCCAGTTAACCTCATGGCCCAGTCAAGCTGACACATGAGATTAATTATCATATTCCCCCAGCATGCACACCCACACCCACACTTACATTTTTAAGTTTTATTTAAGTAATCTCTACACCCATCATGGGGCTCGAACTCATGACACTGAGATCAAGAGTTACACTCTCTTCCAGCTGAGCCAACCATGTGCCCATCACTTTTATATTTTAATGAAAACATGGTCCCTGGGTGTCTCCGCACTAGCCAGATGTGAGGTGCTCTTGCTCATCATCACCTCTGTTATCTCCTCCACATTCTCTGTCTCTGTCTGCATGGCCCCATGTGATTAGCCACTGCATCTTCAGAATTACCTGTCCTCCCTCTCTGAAAAAGCGAGTCTTCCCTTGCCAGATCCTAGAAGCAGAAACATTCCAGAATTGCATATGTGTGGCCAACTCTTCTGTTCCCAGCCCTGGCAGGAGCCAGCCTGAGTCTCCGGGGCAACTCTAGTGTTTCAGGAGCCCATTCTAGAGAGCTGTGAGATGCAGAGACAGCACTTCTGTGTAGCCAGTAGGGGACTCGAATAACAAAACACACCAAAACTTGGCCTTGGTCACATGTGTCCTGGCCCTAGAATGGCCCTTAACTAGGTGCCCTCTTCTTTCTGCCTCTCCCCTATTTGTGCTCGCTCTCTCTCTCTCTCTCTCTCAAAATAAACTTAAAAAAAAAAAAGGTTGAAACACGCAGGCCTCAGGATGTCCCAGAAAGAGTCAGATAATTGAAAAGAACCCTTTTGCTGGTAACAGAAACACCACCAGAAAGACTGTCTTAAACCCTCCTGTAGGGGGTTGGCATGAGCCCTTCGCGCCTCCCATACAGCACCCCAGAGCCGAAAGAGAATTCTCAGGTGGAATGGGCAGGTGGGGAATGTGGCATGGCCTATCCGAGTCCTGGCCATCCGCCACATCTGCTGACGTTTCTGGGCACTTTAGCATTTCTCATGAGGTGCTTCCTGGCCCTCCCAGCTGCTCCTTGAGGAGGGAGCCCAGCTCCCATTGTCCCAGCTCAGCCGAGGCCAGCAGGTGCAAGGCTCAAGTCCCACCACAGGCCTGCGCTGGAGGCTGCCCTCTCCGGGGTGGGATCGCACGGGCTTCTGGCTGGGACCTGGGACAGCTTTGTCACTGCAGCCCCAGGGCAGGTGGGGTAGGCACCTCCTTCCAAGGGCTAGAGGCTGGGGCACTGCTCTGTCTTATCTGGAGGCTGCACTGAATGCCCTCGTATCAGCCCTAAGTCTGAAGAGCGGGAACGTTCTCAAGAGGGCAAGAACTCTCAGCAGCACTAACTCCGGAGGCGGTCCTTGGGAGGGACTAGAAGATAGCCCTGGGGCAAGGGTGAGCTGGGAACAGTGTGTGCCCGCCTGGCTCTCCACCCGCAGCCCAGTCCTCTGAGCTGGCTGTCCTGTGCCTTCGCCACTCGCTTTGTGTGACAATGAGAGCTTGGGAGGCAGCTGGTCCACATGTTGGAATGATGATGCCTGGGGCACGCTGGTTGCATCATAGGTATAATCAAGGTTAATTCACCTGTTACTTGAATAGGGCATTTTAATAGGAACTTCAAAACATAGAGACGAACACAGTGTTCTTAGGGCAGTGGAACTGCTCTGTGTGATGTTGCAGATGGTGGATACGTGTCCTCCTATATGACTGTACGACCCCAAGAGTGAATGCCCCGCAAACGATGGGCTCTGGGTGATGGTGCTATGTCTGGGTAGGTGCCCAGTTGTCACAAATGTGCCTTCTGTCCAGGCATGTTGATAACAGGAGGGGCCGTGCATGTGTGGGGGTAGAGAGTATGGAACATTCCACACTTAGGGCTCAGTTGTGCAAACCTAAAACTGCTCTAAACAACAGCCTTTTGGGGCACCAGGGTGCCTCAGTTACTTAAGCATCCGACCTCGGCTCAGGTCATGATCTCACAGTTTGAGAGTTCAAGCCCCACGTCGGGCTCTGTGCTGACAGCTCAGAGCCTGATGTCTGTTTCGGATTCGGTGTCTCCCTCTCCTTCTGTCCCTCCCCCATTGGTACTCTGCCCTTCTCTCTCTAAAAAATAAACAGACATTAAAAAAAAAAAAAAGAACCGATAGTCGAACCAGTTTCTCCTGCTACTTTTGCTAACAAGGCAGTTAGAACATGCTGAATGTGGTCTGCTGTATTCTCTCTCTCGGACCCACTGCTTTAAGGCCTGTGTCTGGACTTAACATAGGCCGAAGGCACCCTAGGCCTAAAATGAGAAGTGCCTGTGTTTCTAGCCAGGCCCTGAGGCTGCAGGGCCTCAGTATGACCGTGGAAGGGCCAGGGAACACAGGGAGAGGATTTTGGACCTCTCCAGCTCAACCTGGGCTAGCTCCGTTCTTGTCTCTGTTGATTTATTAACCGGGGCTCTGCCTCGGATTCACCTGCTGCTGTGAGGGAGCGAGGGAAGAAGTGGCTTGTCCCTATTTTATTCTTGAGGAGACTGAGACTCAGAGTGGGGAGGCATTTTCCACCCAGACTGGGAGCCCTAGTGTCTGGCTACTAGGGGCCATTGAACAAGACATTCCTGTGTCTCAAAGGTAGAATCAGGACATGATGCATTGCTTTTAGACCTTATTTGGGGCGCCTGGGTGGCTCAGTCGGTTAAGCGTCCGACTTCGGCTCAGGTTGTGATCTCGCAGCTCGTGGGTTCGAGCCCTGCATCAGGCTCTGTGCTGACAGCTCAGAGCCTGGAGCCTGCTTCCGATTCTGTGTCTCCCTTTCTCTCTGTCCCTCCCCGGCTCGTGCTCTGTCACTCTCTCTCCCAAAAATAAACATAAAAAAAAAAATTAAAAAGAATAGACCTTATGTTTTTTTGAGTGGTTTAGCTTTACAAAACACTTGAGCCCATGTTCAAGATTTCCCATGTAGCACCTCTGGCCGCATTCCCCACCATCAACGTTCATTACACTCCGTGAGCCAAATGGACACATCGTCGTCTCCCAGAGTCTATAGTTTACATCATGGCGGTTCCTACTTGGCGTCCTACATCCTGTGGGTTTTGACAAATGTAGAATGACTTGTGTGATCATTATAATATCTGCCCCCAAATCCTGCGCTTTGCCTGTTTATCTATTCCTCTCTTGTCCTTTTAATTTTAAATTGTGGAATAATCTTAGATTTACAGAGTAGTGTCAAAGGTAATACAGAGATTTCTTTATACCCTTCACCCAGCTCCCCCAATGTCCACATGCTCCACAACCGGGGAACTTTTGTCAAAAGAAAGAAATTAACACTGGTGATGGTTCACTGACCTCTCGACTGTTTCACCACTTCTGCCACAGAGGTTCTTTTTCCCACACTTGTGATCTCTTGTGTTTTTGATACTAGCCATTCTAGCTGGCGTGAGGTGATAATCTCATTGTGGTTCTGATTTACATTTCCTGATGATGAGCCTCCACATTTTGAAAGATGCTCAAGCAAAGCTGTTAGAGGCTTGGGGTGGTAGTTAAGAGCACTGGCAATGGCCTGCCCCTCCCGTCTCCTCACCGGAGGCCCATGCCTCCGATCATGCTAGGCCTTCTGTTCCTGGAGCCCTCCTGCCTGCTGCCCACCTCCGGGCCTTGCCTGAAAACGCAGGTCTCTGTGTGGTCTTCCTGGAGCACCCTGTGTGCAGAGAGCCGTCACAGCACGCGCTCACCGAGAACCCCCCGTGCCAGGGCACGCGCTCACCCAGAACCCCCCGCGCCACGGCGCGCGCCCACCCAGAACCTCCCACTTCTGGGCACGCGCTCACCCAGAACCCCCCGCGCGATGGCGCGCGCCCACCTAAAACCTCCCACGTCTGGGCACGCGCCCACCCAGAACCTCCCGCGTCTGGGCACGCGCCCACCCAGAACCTCCCGCGTCACGGTGCGTGCCCGCCCAGAACCTCCCGCGTCACGTCAGGCGCCCACCCAGAACCTCCTGCGGAGTATCCCTTGTGCTCACCCCCGACGGTTTCCGTCCCACCTCTACGCAAGAACTGTCATCAGCCTGTGTCAGAGGTGAAGACCTGTGGCGCTGGTTTGGGTCATTCCCCCAGTCACTCCTTCTCCTCATCCTGTCGTTGGGCCCTGTCTCCCCATGGGGAGTTATCTCGTAGGTTTTACTGGTTTATTTGTGTCTACCCGCCTCTCTCCTCAGCTGCCCCCGAATGCTGGCTCTGTGCACACCGGGACTGAACGATTGTCGTTGTCCTCGCAGCCGGTGATCTCCAGGTTTTGTAGGACCTATTTGGGGGTGGCTAACGCTTGGTCGCTTGCTCTGTGCCAGGTCCGGCCCAGAGGTCAGCAGAGATCCTCGCTGTTTCTTCCTGACCCGACACTATAGGCCGTTTTCCCACTGACTGAATTCTTAACTTTAAATAAAAAAGTTTACTTAATTTTTGATATTTATTTGTTTTAACTTTTTATGTTTATTTATTTTTGATATATAGAGACAGAAAGTGAGCAGGGGAGGGGCAGAGAGAAGGAGACATAGAATCCGAAGCAGGCTCCAGGCTCCTAACTCTCAGTGCAGAGCCTGACATGGGGCTTGAACTCACAAACTGTGAGATCATGACCTAAAGTTGGACACTTAACCGACTGACCCACCCAGGCACCTCTTCTAGTGTTGGTTTTTGAGAGGGAGAGAGAAAAAGAGAGAGAGAAAGCTAGATAGAGTGGGTGGGGCAGAGAGGAGGAGACAGAGGATCTGAAGTGGGCTCTGAGGTGTCAACACAGAGCCTGACGCAGGGCTCAAACTCACAAACCATGAGATCATGACCGGAGTTGAAGTCAGATGCTAAACTGACTGAGCCACCCCAGCATCCTGATAATGATTCCTTGTTCCATTGCGAAGTCTTATAAGGCGACCATCTACTGAACATGGAGGTGGTTCCCGTGTGTTTGGTACCCTGTTTGATTTGCTCGGCGTGTGTACTTGTGCGCGTGACGTGCACACCTGTAGGTCCCATGCCTTCAGGTAGTCATGCTTGCATTAGAGGGGCTTCAGCCGGGCCCCATTTTTCCCCTGGGGGTGAAGCCCCTGGACATCGCCCACTTCTACCCTGTGTTGGCATCTGGGCCCCACATGGGGAACTGCAGCTTCGGTGTCTGGCCCCGGCTGGGCGTCTCCGTGTACCCCAGAGAGTGAAGTCTCATCTTCCTACCACAGGTCGTCCACCCGGCCGGAGGTGGCCAGCATAGAGCCACTGGGTGCAGATGAACAGTGCTCCCAGAAGGCTGTGGTGCAGGCCCGCCTGTCCCAGCCCGCCCGCCTGACCAGCATCATCTTCGCCGAGGACATCAGTAAGAGCTTAGTGCCCCGGGCCCTGTGGCTAGGACAGGAGGCGGGGAGCACCCCACCAAGACCTCAGCCACACGGCCTGCCCATGGCCATGGCAGTGCTTTCTCTCTCTCATGTTGGGTCAGAGGATGCTCAGGCAGGGAGCGAGGTCTCATAGGCAGCGCCCACCTTGGTACCTCCCGCCAGCCCCTTGTCCTGTTTCCCCTCATGGAGGCTGGCTTTCCTTTCTAAATTATTATTTGTTACCCAGATAACTCTAACAGGTGTTGAATCAAAATGAAGAAAATTTTTGCCATTCTTTTATTGCTCCTTTACTTGATTTACCATAGCATAGTTATAAGACGCTTAGAAGATAATGCTGTTTTCTGTCATGCTTTCTCCCATTTAACGTGATATGAAAAGCTTTCATTTTTGTGGAGTTATTTTTAATAGCTGAGTAACACTTCCCACAGGGGGTTGTCCTGTAAGAATCCGCTTGTATTGGACATTTAGATTGTTTTCAGAGATTTGTTTCAGTGTTATATAGAAAAATGAATATTTATACAGAGAACAATTTTTAGAAAATTTTTTTAAAAATAGGCTCCACGCCCAGCATGGAGCCCAATGCAGGGCCTGAACTTAAATCCCTTAGATCAAGACCTGAGCTGAGATCAGAGTCAGACGCATAACCAGCTGAGCCGTCCAGAGACCCCACTTTCGGGTTCTTTTAAGTTATTTACTCCCAAGGATAGAGTCCTAGTTTTACACATGAATATGTGTAAGGAGTTTGATGTACTGCTTTCTAACAAGGCACCCTTAAAAACGCCCAAAGTGATTTTATTTGGTGCCTAGAGAATGGTCAGAATGATTGTGTGTCACATGCTGTTACTGTTACACTGGAGAATTCTGCAGGCAGTGCCATTTGTGTATCTTATTTATGGAGCACATAAAAACATCTGTGTGCTTGCTCACGTAACCCTTTCATTCACTAGTACAGTTAACAGTCTTGTGTAAAAACTCCAGTGTAAACGAACAAGCAAACTCCAGGCACAATTCCTGATCTCAGCGTGGGGACAGGTTTTCAGGACAGCATTCTTTCTGGATGCTAACTCCTCATAATGCGTCCCGGTCATTGAACTTACTGGTCACACCCTGAACAAAGCTGGATTTTTCTCAGAGGGGTTTTTCCGCACACAGCTTTAAATGCTGGTGCTCACGCTGGGGGAGTAGGAGATGGGCGAAGGAAATGTCTCCAAGCCCTTTTTCTGCACAGGCCCCTGCTAACTTTCAAAAGCCCGCGTACTGGTCAGCGACTTGGCTTCTGAGGGTTCACGTGGTTCTCCTGGCCCCATCTCATGCTGACCCGTGCGTCCTTGTCCCTTCAGCCACGGGTCAGGTCCTGCGCTGTGATGCCATCGTTGACCTCATCCATGGCATTCAGATTGTCTCCACCACCCGTGAGCTGTACCTGGAGGACTCACCCCTGGAACTGAAGATCCAGGCTCTGGACTCAGAAGGTGAGGCTCTGCCCCTGCATCTCTGTCCCCTTGCATCTGGCCCTGCTGTTCCCCGTGGAGGGCTGTCCCAGCCAGAATGGCAAGGCTGAGGCTGGGCAGACACCGAAGAGGTCAGGATCGCTCTGAGCGGCCCCTAGGCGCTCAGGGGCAGCAGGGCCACGGCCATGCCTGGCACACCATGTTATCTGCGGCAATGCCTCTGAGATGAGAGCTTTGGCATTACCTGGGGCCATTCTGGGTAAAGCGCGTCTTCGGGAAGCAGGCAGCTGGCATCTCAGCAGCCGAGGGATAGTGGGAGAGGCCTGCTGGCTCAGTACGATCTAAACAGTGGCAGCATTCTCCTTGCCTGGCTTGGGGGACTGGGGTTGGCTTCTGGGTCCAGACTGTGGGGCGTGCACGTGTATGCGTGTATGCATGCGTGCACACCGGGAAACATCTCTGTGCTGGCCTTTGTTTCACTTAGTTTCACTGGAGTCTGATACTGGATTGTTCTAGAATTCTTACAAAATCAGAATATTCTTGGTGTTAGATGGGCTGTCTTGGCTGCAGCTTGACCCTTTGGTAATGCAGCAAAGGGAAATCTATAAGTTAAGATTCCTGTTGGAAAAAAATGAGTCAGGCAATAGATACCTTTCGAACGGAGGGATCTCCTAAACCCTAAGCCTAGTCTTTGGCTTACCTTATCTTTGGACTCTTCCCTGACCATCCCAGCTACTTCTGCCTAAAAAAAAAAAATTCTCTAGATTGGAATTTCCCAGCCTAGGTAGTATCCACACTTGGGGCTAGATAATTATTTGTGGTAGGGGCTGTCCAGTAGGTAGTAGGAAGTTCAGGAGCATCTCTGGCCTCCACCCACCATAGTGGAGGAGAACCCCCCTGAAGTTTCATAACTAGAAGTATCTCCAGCCATTGCCATATGCCCCCTGAGGGCGAAATCACTGTTGTAGAGCATCTGGCAGTTCCCTTCGTTCCGTCTATTCGTTTATCAGCTAAGCTGCCTCGCTTCTCTGAACTGTTGTCAGCTCTGTGACGTTTATCTGTGATGTTTATCTGTGATGTTGTCTGCTCTGTGGTGTTTTATCGGGGGGTTGCAAGGATTTGGTAGAAAGTATGTATGGGGTTAGTGCTGGGTAGCCTGTAGCAGTTGTCAGTGGCTACTGGGCGTTCTGCCAGGTGCTTCTGACCTCGGCAGCTCAGGCTGGGGGGTGCGGGAGGGGAGCTGCATGCATTTTAGCAGGTGCTGCTTCGCATCACGTTGGTTGCAAGAATGAAAGGGCCTCAGAGCTGGGGAAGCTGACCCCAGGGAAGGTTGGAGGCTGGGTGTGGGGGACAGAAGTCACGACAGTTATTAGAGATGTGATGTTTGACCGAGCCATGAGAGTGTAGTGTTTGCCCAGCCTGGAAGTCCATCTTGTTCCAGAGGACACAAGGTATACCTGAGGCTGGGTGGTGGAGCAGGGGTGCAGGATAGAAAGGATGTATGTCAGGCATGGGGTTTGCACTTGGTCTTAAAGCAGAGGGAGCTGGGGAAGGGGTTTGTGCAGTGATGTGCCAGGAGCTCCTCTGCAGGGTCACTCACTGATGTTGGGAGAAAATGACCAAGCTTGGCCATGCTGGGGCCACACTCCACGTGTTCTCACTTATTGCATGTCCAGATGTTGAGACCGAGGCACAGAGCATGAATACACACACACACACACACACACACGCAGGGGGAAGACATGTCGTTTGTATATAGCACAGCCAGAGTCTGAGTTCCAGTCTGGTCGCCAGGTCCACTCTTTAGGCCAGGGCTTAGCAGACATTTCCTGTGCTGGAGCAGATTGTAATCATTTTAGACTTTGCTGGCCGTACGGTCTCTCAGCTCTGCTGTTGTTCTAAAGCGGTCATAGAGGATCCTTAGTGGCTGTTCTCAAATGAAGTTTTATTTACAAAAACTGGCAGTGTACCATAGTTTGCCAAGCCCTGCTCTTTTTTATTTTCTTTTTTTTCTTTTAATAGTTTATTGTCAAGTTGGTTTCCATATAACACCCAGTGTTCATTCCCACAATGCCAAGCTCTGCTCCTTTTTTTTAAATTTCTTTTTTTATAGGATTCTTTTTTTTTTTTTTTATTCTAGGAGAGACAGAGACAGCGTGAGCAGGGAGGGGTCAGAGAGGGAGTCATAGACTGAAACAGGCTCCAGGCTCCGAGCTGGCAGTCAGCACAGAGCCCGACGTGGGGCTCGAACCCACGAACCGCGAGATCATGACCTAAGCGAAAGCTGGACGCTTAACCGACTAAGCCACCCAGGCGCCCCATAATTTCTTTTTAATGTTTTATTTATTTCTTAGAGATAGCGTGAGCAGGGGAGGGTCAGAGAGAGAGGGAGACACAGAATCTGAAATAGGCTCTAGGCTCTGAGCTAGCTGTCAGCACAGAGCCTGACGTGGGGCTCAAACCCATGAACCGTGAGATCATGACCTGAGCCGAAGTCGGACGCTTAACCGACTGAGCCACCCAGGAGCACCAACCAAGCCCTGCTCTTGACACTCTGTTTTATTTCCTGTCTTATGTTACTTTAAAAAAATTATTTATTTTTGAGACTCAAATACCGTTAAGTTGATCGATTTAAACTTAAATTCATCCAGTTCATTTTATGTTTTTTCATTAAGTTTTTTAATGTTTTAATTTTATTTTTGAGAGAAAGAGAAAGCGTGAGCAGGAGAGGGGCAGAGAGAGGGAGACACAGAATTAGAAGCAGGATCCAGGCTCTGAGCTGTCAGCACAGAGCCCGACGCGGGGCTTGAATTCACAGACTGCAAGATCATGACCTGAGCCAAAGTCAGACACCCAACCCATTAAGCCACCCAGATGCCCCTATATGTTTTTAATGTATTCACGAAGTTGTGCAACCATCCCCACTAGCTAATTTTAGAACGTTTCCATCACTACAAAAATGAAACCCAGGACCCAAGAGCAGTTACTTCCTGTTCTTTCCTCTCTCCAGCCCCTGGCAACCGCTACTTTCAGTGTATATAGATTTCTCTATTGTGGACATTTCGTATAAATAGAATCATACAGCGTATGGCCTTTAGTGTCTGAATTTTGTCACTCAGCATAATGTTTTCAAGGTTTATCTTATGTTGTAGCGTGGATTTCCTTCCTTTTCATGGCTGAATAATACCCTGCTGTATGAATAGACTACATTTGTTTATCCATTCATTTGTTGCTGAACATTTAGGTTGTTTCCACCGTTGGGCTATTGTGAATAATACTGCTGTGACCATTCGTGTGCAAGTCTTTGCGTGAACATAGTTTTTCATTTCCCCTGATGTAGACGCAGGGGTAGAATTGCTGGGTCACAGAGTTACTCTATGTTGCCCTATGTCACTCTAAAAGTCATGGCAAAGGCTGTCCTGTTTCCTGAAGCTTTCGCTGAGCACTGTTTCATTGGCTTCTGAGATAGCACAGGTGGGGAGAGGTGGGATCCCAGGCCCATCCGACTCTAAATGCCTTGCCCTTTGCTCAGGAGAAGGAGCTTTCCTAGGCCCCAGATGTTGTATTTGGGAGCTGGCCAGACAGGGGAATGTAGATGAGGACTGCTGAGTAGGGCTGGGATAGCAGAGCATGGTGGGGAGTGTGGCAAACCGGAGACCGTGATGCCTTCTAGTGAGGCTAAGCCAGCCATTGGTCAGTCACCAGAGGGACTAGGGCCCAGGAGGCTAGATCTGCAGACTCTTCAAGAGAACATGGAAACTGGATTTAAAGATTGTATTTCTTAACTTGAAACAATGGAGAATAAGTTAAAAATGCAAAAGCAGCATCGACAAGGTGACAGCAAAGCCACAGATTCTAGGAGATCAGGCCTCTGAGGGACCCCTTCCCACCCTTTGCTATGTTGCAGGATGTCTGCACCCAACCAGATCTTGTACTTACACTAAGACAGTCTTTATGGCATGTTCGGATGCACACTGGGTCCTGTCCCCAAAACCCGTTGCCTGGTCGCTGGTTGGGCACCACTTGTCCTGACGTCCTGTCAGAAGGCTTGTGGACAGCCAGCCACCACTTGAGAGCTCAGGCCAGTGGGGTGGCTTGTCATCTTCTCCCCACTGGGACCCTGGGAGTCTCGGCGCCTGGGCAGAGAGACGAGATGCCGCCCTTCATCTCCAGCTCCTTTCCCTGCAGAGGGAGGGTGAGGAGGAGCCAGTGACTCAGCTCTCGGAAGCTGCTTCTCAACTGTAATGTGCTTCCAGACGTGAGCGGTGGTGGTGGCACACGCCACCGTGCGCCTGTTGTGAGCCATCGGAGGCTGGAGGTACAGCTGGAGGAACACACATGCTTACTTACCTCAGACAGCTGCGGTTCACATCCCAGCTTAGCCCCTCACAGTCACACGACCCTGACCCTTTATGCCTCAGTTTCCCTTTCTTGGAACAGAGGCATGGCCCCTGCTTTGCAGAGGGGTGGTGCTGAGTGCATTTTCCCCTTCCTCTGCCCCAGGGAGTTAACTGTGATGCATTTCTGTCCCCCCTCTCCCCGCTTTTACAGGGAACACATTCAGTACCCTGGCTGGGCTCGTCTTTGACTGGACAATCGTGAAGGACACGGAGGCCAATGGGTTCTCAGACTCCCACAATGCCCTGAGGTAAGAGGTGCCGCCCCTTTGCAGGGAAGCAGGAAGGGGACCATCGGTTAGCTCCATGCCAGCTGGGGGCTTTTATGGTCACCATCGACATCTCACCTTCAGCAAGGAGCCCATGGCAGTCTCTAAGGCCACTTTGGCTCACACAGCCATGTCAGAACCTTACAGCGTCTGTAGACCGCTGGGGGGCTCTGTGGGGGACATTGTCTAGGGGGCTGGGTGCCCAGCTGTGAAAGAGAAAACTTGTCCCAGGTCATGGAAGCTGTCATGGAGTGCAGGGAAGGGTGGCACAGGGAAGGGTGGCCTCAGGGCAGCCCTCTGCTGGGGACAAGCTAAAGGGGAGACAGGTTTCAGCCAGGAGGATAGCCCTTCACAGGTGCAAGAGGCTGTGTCCCTCAGCCCTACGGGATGCAGACAGACTCCTTATGAGATGGACTCATTAAGTGTCTCACCTCACTCAGTCCCCCTACCAGCTACGTGGGCTCACAAGCACTGGTTTTGCAGTTTTTCAGACCTAGAAACCAAGGTTTAAGCCACTTGTCTAGTTGATAAGAGGCTGGACCTAGAAGTTGAACTCAGATCTATATACATCTGCACTATCCAGTATGGTGGCCCCCAACCCAACCCTGGCTATTTACATGTAGATGAACAAAATGACAACTCCTGTTCCTCAGATGTCATAGCTGTGTTTCAAGGACTTGTTAGCTCTGTGGCTAGCGGTTACCACACATTGGACAGAGCAGACTTGGAGTAGGAAGATCTGATGGCCAGAGAGGTGGTGGTACAGACCTGAGGTCATATCCCCTACTACACTGCTTGGCTTCATCCCTTATTAATTAAAACTTTAAAGTACCTTTTAGGAGAAGAAGATTTAATTTTTTGTTGTGAGTAGCCTCTTATAATCTTTATTTTTTTTAATTTGTTTTATTTAATTCCAGTATAGTTAACCTACAGTGTTGTATCTGTCAGCTGCATAGTGTGGTGATTCAACACTTCCGTATGTCACCTGGTGCTCACCATGACAAGTGCCTTCCTTACACGTATTTCCCATCACGTATTTCACCTGTCCCCCTCCACCCACCTCCCTGCTGGTCCCCCGTCAGTTTGTTCTGTATAGTTAGGAGTCTGTTTCCTGGTTTGCCTCTGTCTCTCTTTTTCCTTTCCTTGTTTCTTTTGTTTCTTAAGTTCCACATAGGAGTGAAATCATATGGTGTTTGTGTTTCTCTGGCTGACTTATGTCGCTTTGCATCGTACTCTCAAGCTCCCAGGAAGGTTTAATTAAAAAAACTTTGCAGCTATTTGCAGCCTACAGAAAAGTTACAGGTATAGTACAGTCCACAGAGTGGTTTCCCTGAACCGTCTGAGAGCAAGTTGTCGGCCTCGAGTCCCTAATTATTATTATTATTTTTTTAATTTCTTTTTTTTTAATGTTTATTTATTTATTTATTTTATTTCTAGGAGAGAGAGAGAGAGACAGCGTGAGCAGGGGAGGGTCAGAGAGAGAGGGAGTCACAGACTGAAACAGGTTCCAGGCTCTGAGCTGGCAGCCAGCACAGAGCCCGATGCGGGGCCCGAACCCACGAACCGCGAGATCATGACCTGAGCGAAAGTCGGACGCTTAACCGACTAAGCCACCCGGGCGCCCCGAGTCCCTAATTATTTTACTGTGGGTTTCTAATCACTGAGGACCTTTCCCTTTGCACCTACAATATGGTCATCAAAATGAGGAGATTGACACTGCCTGTGGGCGTCATATCCCCGTCAAGCCTTGTCAGTCTATCCCGAGTCTGTCCCTTGGGATAGGAAACAAAAAACCCTGCCAGAGTCACCTGCTGTATACTGTTCAGTCCCTTAGTCTCTATCAGCCTAGGACAGTTTCTCGGTCTTTCTTTGGCTTCTGAGACCTTGATACTTGTGAAGATTATAGTCCAGTTATTTTGCAGACTGTCCCTCTTTGCGGGATCATCTGATATTCTCTCCTGATTAGACTCAGACCTTTGCATCTTGGGTGGGAACATCACAGAGGTTAGATTCTGTATCCTGAGTGCATCTGATCCTGACTTTGTGGGTCTGTCAGCAGCGATGTTTCCTGTCATCACCTGGGTGAGACCGTGTCTGCCTGAGTGGCCCACAGTGAGGTCACTTTCTTACCACTTAGCAGTAAGTATTTTGTGGGGAGTTTAGTGCCTAGTCTTTGATTTATAGTTTTAAAACTCAGCTCTGGGCCACCAGGTGCATTTCCTGTCATGATAGCCCCATGAGCTCCCAGACACTCTGGGCTTAAGCAGAATGTTCACCGAAATCTAAGGCACTGAGGCGTGTTGTGACCAGAGCGTCCTGGGTTTTCATTAAATTTAGGATGTGACACCTAGTAAAACCAGGCAAGGAAATATATCCCAGCAGAGCACGGCACCAGCAGGTCTTGGGGGGAATGAACGCATGTCCAGCTCTTTTTTTTTTTTTTTAAATGTTTTATTATTTCTAGGAGAGAGAGAGAGAGACAGCGTGAGCAGGGGAGGGTCAGAGAGAGAGGGAGTCACAGACTGAAACAGGCTCCAGGCTCTGAGCTGGCAGTCAGCACAGAGCCCGACGCGGGGCCCGAACCCATGAACCGTGAGCTCATGACCTAAGCGAAAGTCAGACGCTTAGCCGACTAAGCCACCCAGGCGCCCCAATGTCCAGCTCTTGTTCAAGTGGAAAGGTGGGCTGACTTGTAAGTCACAGACAGCATGATAGAGACTGTATGGAAAGGGCCCCTCAGGCCTGCACAAGCTTCCAGCATACCCTGTGGGGAGGGTCACCACATCCTGACCTCTCTTCCGGCCTGGGGCTTCTCGTCTCAGCCCAGCCCCCAGGGCGATAAGATGGGTATGGTCCCCTCTTCTGGACACCTGGCAGAGGGTCATTGAGAAGCATTTCCTGGCAGCAGGAGCCGGCCCAGAGGGGTGGACACAACGTGGCAGGGAGTCCCGAGAGCCTGGTGGGCACCACTGGCAACACCCTGGCTGAGTCTGTGGTCTCTGTGGACCTCACCTGTCACATCTGTGAGAGGAGCATTTCGACGAAGCAGGTGGTCCTCCTAGTCTGGTGTTTCCCAGAATCACATGCAAAAGGCAGATCACCAGCCTTGGTGTAGACAGAGACCTGGGCGAGGGTCCAAGAATCTACATTTGTCATAAGGAGGCTTCAGGGACTCACTTCTAAGCAATGCCACTTATGTTAGCACCCGGCCCTCCTCGGAGGTGCCGACAGATGGTGAATGTGTTAGGGTCTTTGATTCCACATACCAGGTCTGATGACATTTCCCCCTTCCAGAATCCTCACGTTCCTGGAGTCCACATACATCCCTCCTTCCTACATCTCTGAGATGGAGAAGGTGGCCAAGCAGGGGGACACCATCCTGGTGTCTGGGACAAAGACCGGGAGCTCCAAGCTCAAGGCGCGCATCCAGGAGGCTGTCTACAAGGTAGGCCCCAGGGCTCTGGAGGTGCCCCTGGTTCATCAGGCAGGCCTTCTGCTCACCCCGCGCACACATTTAGGAGTGGAAACGAGCTGCTCTGCTGTGAAAGCCCCACTGTTCGTGCCTTGGGAGCTTCAGGCTGTATTTCTAGATTTCTGTTTGTTTGTTTTTGGCCACAGCTTTTGAGAGAGATAGTTGGGGGAACCAGAGTGCACCGTCTCCAGAGTCACCAAGTAGTTGGTCCATTGTTGTCTTTATTTATTTATTTGTTTTGAGAGAGACAGAGACAGCACGAATGGGGGAGAGGAATTGAAAGAAGGCAGAGAATTCCAAGCAGGCTCCGAGCCGTCAGCACAGAGCCTGGTACAGGGCTCAAACCCATGAACTGTGAGATCATGACCTGAGCCAAAACCAAGAGTTGGACGCTTAACTGACTGAGCCACCCAGGTGCCCTGGTCTGTTGTCAGTTTTGAGGGAGGTCCAGTTTTGAGTGGGATTTTCATTAACAAGCTGATTTTCCACAAATAGCCACCTGTCTCAGGAGAGGGATGTGTCCAGACATTTGGGGCTTGGAAAAGACTTCCAGATGTCCCCCATGCTGTTTCTTCCTGGGCCCCACTTTGAGCCCCAGGACTGGTGGTCCCATCTGTGGACGGCTCCTTACCCCACCCTGCCCCAGGTCGCCCTGGCCTCACTAGCACCTGCTTCTCCATCAGCACCCATTGGGGGAGGGGTCCTGCTTCTTTCCTGCTCCTTGTGGGCCCGCATCTGGCTCTGTGTTGACAGCTTGTACCTTGATCTACGATGTGCATAACGTAAAAGGACTTGCTCGGTATGTTTGGTGGCATGTGCTGTGCACGCAGTGTTCCCCTGGGGTTTTGGGAGACTGAAAGTGTGGGAGAGGGAGCGTTGCCTTGTTTCTGTACCTCTAACTTCTCTGTCCACACATGCACATCCTGAAAAGTTCTAGATCGTTTCTCTTGCCCACACTGCTCTCCGTCCCCCAACCCCACCTCACCTTTCCTGCCCTCCTCTTTCTTCCAAGCACGTGCACCCAGCTGAGGTTAGGCTGCTGATTTTGGAGAACATCCTTCTGAACCCAGCTTACGACGTCTACCTGATGGTGGGGACCTCCATTCGCTATAAGGTTCAGAAGATCAGGCAAGGAAAGATTACAGGTGGGTCGCTGACTCAGTGAGGTAATCACAGCAGGAGTTCCCCTTGTTATTGTGGTAAATTACACATAATGTAGAATTTCCTATCTTGATGATCTTTAAGTGTTCAGTTCAGTGGCATGATGGACATGCATGTGGTTGTGCAGCCATCACCGGCATCGGTCTTTGGAACCTTTTCGTCTTCCCAGGTTGAGGCTCTGTTTTCATTAAACACTAACTCCCAGTCCTTCCCTCCTCCCTCAGCCCCTGGTGCCCACCCTCCTCCTTTCTGTCCCTGTGGATCTGACTTCTCTAGAGACCTCAAAGAGGTAGAATCCTATGTATTTACCCCTTTGTCACTGGCGTATTTCACATAGCCATGACGTCCTCAAGGCTCGTCCTTGCTGTAGCCAGTGTCCAAATTGCCTTCCTTTTTTAAGGCTGAAGAACATTCCACTGTGTGGGTATTTGCATCTGTTGAATGTTTAGCCTTTCAGCTATTGACAGGAACCTCAGTTGCTTCCTTGTTGTGGCTACTGTTAATAAAGCTGCCCCGAGCACAGGAGTGCAAATATCTTTGCGAGATGCTGCTTTCATTTGTCTTGGGTGTGTGTCCATCCCTTTGTTGTAAGAGCGTCAGAAGCTGTGAACTTCACATGGGAATGAGTTTTCCCTTGGTCTGCCATGGACTGCCAAGCAGCCTGGGCAGGCCACTCCCCTCCCCCTGCTGCCCCGTGGGGCTCAGTGTCTCCATCAGCCCTTGAGGCTTTCTTGTCTGTGTTATGAGGGCAAAACGAATGGATGTGCCTTTGTTCTGGAAGTTCCACACAAAAGTGTGCCTGTGATGCGTTCTATGTGGTGAGCGTTCTTCATGCAGCACCAGTCTTCCTAAGAATGATTACTATTATTATCCTTTTTAAAAAAAGTTTATCTGTGTTTCATGGTCAGAGCAATTGGTATCCAGGGGCTTGGGTACAAGTGTGTCACCTGTCCATCCCAGGGCTCTGATGTGTGTCTAGGCAGGTACCTCCCGTAGGTTGGAGGGTCACTGAGTGATACAGGGTGGTGTTTCTGCTCCTCAGAGCATGAAAGCTGAGAACCTGGCCCCTTCTGGGCAGGACGTGGGTTGGGGGCTGAGAGCTGAGCCTCAGCTAGGAAGAGGGGGCAGGCAGCATGGTTAAAGGTGGGGGATGTAATGAAGGCGTCTGAGAAGCTCACCCTGAGTTAGTTCAGGTGTCACAGTCCAGGAGAACAGCACATCCCCAGGTACCCAGGAAACTTGTAGGTTTCGTCACTACTATAGAAATCAAAGAAACGGAACACACAGGAGACACCCCAGAGCAGGAAATAGGCTTGTTGCCTCCCTTTCATCAGCGAGGCGATGAGATGGAAAATTCCTCTGAGGATAAACACACCTGTGTGACTGATGGTTGAGGTTGGCATAGCTCTGGAGAAGATTCCAGACAGATGCCTTGAGAACTGAGTCAGCAAACGTCTACCACGAGCAAGTCATACAAATGGAAACTGTGTCCATTCATTATAGACAGATTGGGATTGTTTTTTTTAATTGAGATATAATTCACATCACTGTCATTTTAAGCAAGTTGACTAGATAGGAACGTCAGGGCTGATGGCATTACAGGGGACATGAATTTCAGCCCCTGTCTACCTTGCATGGCATCCTGCGTTGGCTCAGAGAATCATAGGTTAGAGGGCAGTCCCATGGACTTACTAGCATGCAGATAATTGTCACCCCAAGTGTATTCTTTCTGGGCTTTTTTTTTTTCGGTTCTCCTTCCTTAAAAATATAATTTTTTTCTTCCATATTTTTATTTTCCTCTGTCCACCCCTCTTTATTTGGTGACTTGCTGTTTTGTGAGCATATTTATTGAGCACCTACTCTGTGCCGCAACCTGCTGGGTGCTACACATGCCGCCTAGGTCCCTGCCCTCCTGGAGTGCACAGCTCAGCAGTCAGTCCAATGATTACCCTACGAACGACTTACAAGGGAGGAGAGGGGCTCTTGGAGCTCATAGTAGGGGCTTCTGTGTTGCCTACAGGGCAGTGTTCCCAGTGAGGGGCGGGGTATAGGTGTCTCCCCTCGCTTCTCAAGCCTGTTGGTGTTTATATTCCTTGTGGACCTGACTGGCACAGTAACCAAATTACCATATGGAAGAAACCCTAGGAAGGACATGCTGACCGTGGGGATTGGAATAGTGGAAATGACCAAGATGAAATGCACTGCAGCTGGGAAAATAAACTGCATAGACAGGTGTCAGTGTCCCAGGTGTCAAAGGGATTTGGAACCCAGTACACCCTTGAGCTGTGGCTGTCCAGCACTGAGTCACATGGGCTGCATGAGCAGGTGCTGCAGTTAGAGGCAGGGGAGTGAGCTCCCCATGGTCCTGGGCTTAGACCACGTCCTCATGGTCATCCTTGGAGCCTGCACGGAGTGGGAGGATTAGAAGCACATCTGGAGCATCAGACTGGGTTGGGAGGGGTCACAGAGTCTGTCTCCTAGGAGCATGTGGGTCTCCTGGCTTACAGAGGGGCAGCCTTGGGGATGGTCCTTTACCCTCTGCAGGTGGTAGACAGGCCAGTCTGGTGTCCCAAAAGCAGCCTTCCTGTTTTTACAGACAGAGAGTGACCCTTCACATCTGCAAAACCTTCTGTATTCAGTGCCTCTTACAAGTAGCGAGTTCTGCATTTGTAAGAAGTGTTTAAGGAATCAAGCAAGCCCTTAGTTTTCACTGTCAGAGGGTTTTGTAAATATGTTGTTGCGCAAGAGCTTGTGAGAATCTGTATATTCATTTGGAGAGCATTAGGGAGGGAGCTAGTGCTTCATAAAACAGCATAAAGTAATACTGCTGTGTTGAGCACCAGTATTATTTGGTCACAGCATGGGCCCTCGATGCACTGTATTCTGAACGTACAGTCTGCGAGCATCACAGCCCAGCCTGGCTGTGCTTCCCCAGTTAGAGCCAGGGAAATGGGCTGTGTGCACGCAAAGCGATTCTCAGCTCTGGTGTGTCCTGGAGTCACTAGGAGGGCCTGTTCTTACTCTGACCACGGGGCCCCCAGAGTTGGATCCAGAAGCTCTGGGGTGTGGCCGACCATTTGTAGTTGGCAGGTGATGCTGGTGGTCCAGGGACCACACTCTGAGAATCTTTGCTTGAGGGCACATTCTTGGGGGCTCGTTGGAACACACCAAAACACCCTAAGATAGAGATAGACCGGTTGCCTCCCTTTTCGAGTTCCCATCGGAATTCTTGGGAATTCTGTCTGGAGGATGCTCTAGCTGAGATTCCCCCTGGCCTGTGTTCTGGACACGTCTCATGGCAGGCCCTGAGCTAGGACCCAGAGAGGAACGACGAGCAAGCTTGCTCTCTGTGGTTCTCCACATCCTCTCTCCTCTCTCCTGCTGGGGGCTGGGACATGGCCACACCTGTGGGCTCCGTGAGTGGGCTGCTGGGTGGGAATGTGACGCACTCGGGAGAAGTCCTGTGAAAGTGCTCGCAGCCTCTTTGGTTGTATCCCAGGTCCGCTGTGGGGCGTCCTGGGGCTTCTTGGGCTGGTTTCTGCAGCCCCCATGCTGAGGGTGCAGGCATCCGCAGTGCCTGTTCCAGGGGTTGCTGGGGGACACAGTGGGGTAATGTGCACCTCGAACACCACGTGCGGTCCTGCTGCCTCTTGATTTCGTGGTTGGCAATAGCCTTTGGTGTCAGAAGTGCTTGTGGCCACTCTTGTAGTAGGGAAAATGGACACAGAGTTGGTGGGTTTAGTAGAACCCTTATTTCCTTAGGGAAGTTGTTTTCATGCTGACCCAGAATGAACATATTCTCTTCTACAACATGACACAGAGCAGGAAAACATGGATGGATGGGCAGGGTGGCAACAGAGAAAATTCTAGACTGAGCTCCCAAAGCCCGGTGGGAAACCGTGGATTGGTGCCGTTTTGGAAACTCCCAGAGGCTACACAGATCCAGTGAGCCCCGCGCTGGACCCTTAGTGCCGTCGTAGAGTTCTTTTAACTCCTGTACTCTGCATGTAGTCTGCAAAAGCAGTCGGAAGCTGTGCTTAATTTAAAAAAAAAAACAAAAAACAGTTTTTTTTATGCAGTGGGACTGACATATCATCTACTAATGTCTCCTGTCTTTGCTTTGTCTCTCCCTTGCTGCTCCTTTTTGACTCTGGGCCGCCAGAGCTGTCGATGCCCTCCGAGCAGTATGAGCTGCAGCTCCAGAACAGCACCCCGAGCCCAGAGGGAGACCCACACCGGCCCGTGGCTGTCTTGGACCAGGACACGTCGATGGCCACTGCCGTGCAGCTGGGACAGAGCAGCCTGGTTCTCAGCCACAGGAGTATCCTCTTCTCTGGCCAGTCTGCGAGTGCATATGCGTGTCCTCATGGGGCGTCACTGTTTGGAATTCCTTTTTCTCCCCAAAAGCTCGACAGGGCTAGAGATAACCCTGTTTTCCCTCAAGGTCTGACAATCAGAAGGAACCAACCAAAATAGCAATGCGGCGGTGTAGGATTGCTCACCTTGGAGGGTGACTCACCAGAGAGGCTCCCTGGGTTGGGGGCAGTGGGTGGCAGGAGCCTCACCTCGCTCCTCTCCTCTGGGACCGCCTCGGGCATGGGCGGCCTCCTCCCAGGGGCCTGGCCAAGGCTGTTTCCACACTGGCCTGTGGGTCATCCCTGTCCTAGATCTGTTCCTGCTGTCTCCACTGTCCCTTGCAGGGATCCACCTTTGCTCATGGAGGAAGTGTGGCTGGGCTTTGCATTCTGGAAATGGCTTTGTTCTCTTTGGCCTCGTGGAGAGGAGTTCTCGTCCCCTCTCCTTGGCTCGTGGTAGCCCTCAAGCCCAGCCAAATCCTGCCCCCTGGTCTGTTTCCTTCTTCCATTTTGTTCCTTAATTACGAATTCAGGTATCCGCATGCAGGGTGCTTCTAGGTTACCCAACAGCACCATCTACGTGGTTGAGCCTGGATACCTCGGTGAGTCCGGTCATTGTGGGGTGCCCTGGGTGTTGATGACTTACAGGGGCTATGAAAAATAAAGGCAGTGGCCCTCCAGAAAATGCTGCCTGCTGGCCAGCCCTGCCAGTCCTTGCCCTGCTGCTCCCCAGTCCCCCACCTCCCCCACCAATGCACAGGAACAAGCAGAGGGAAGGCCAAGGTCAGGGTAGGTGCCAGCTCAAGAGAGCTGTTTGGGTCAAGTCAGCAGGGCTTTGTCTCTTCCCGGGTTGTTTTCCAAGGCTCTGTCCAGACCATGGCCATGGCTGTGAGCATTTTGAGGTTGGGGGCCCCAGCGGGAAGTGCAGTTACAGAGGAGTCCCTAAAGCCATGTGACAGTTGGTAAAAGTCTCAGTGGGAAGGAAGGGGAGGCATTGGACTGAGGGAGGAAGGGAGGAATCTGCAGGCTTGGAGGGCCCGTAGGGGCAGAGCTGGGGCCCAGGAGCTGCCGTAACTGACCACGCATGGCTTGGGAGATGCCCATGACACATGTGTCACTCCTGGTCATGGTGACAGTGTTTCCTTTGTGTTTCCTCCACATTGACTCACCCATTGAGTGTATGGAATGTGTTCAGGCCAGACAGCACTTGGCTGACACGCAACAAGTGCTAGGTCCTCTCGTTAGTGGCCACGTGAGCTTGCTGTTTAGTGTGGACCCACGCTGACTGCATAGTGACACCGGCCAGGGTCACCCTGTGTGTCTCAGGAGCTTCATTTATTCAGAAAGGTTTCTTGGAACCCTCCCTCTGTTTGGCCTATGCTGAGCACTGGAGTTCTGGGGGAGGATGCTCAGGTCCTAATGCAAGAGAACGAGTGTAAACAGACAGGGACAGGGCAGTGGTAAAGAGCCAGGAGATGTGAGTGCAGAGGAAAGGCTCCTGAGAGATGATATTTGAGGCATCACGTTTCATAGGAGGGGCCGCTTTGTAGGCAGGTCGGGCCAGGCGAGGTAACTTCTGGGGCACAGGTGTGGGGAGAAAGCTCGTGGCATCTCGGGGGTCAGCAAGCAGCTGGTGTGGAACCCAGTGTGGGAACATAGCTGGAGCCTGGGAGGGAGGGCCGCTTACGCGGGTAGAATGCTGAGTGCCAGGCCTCAGTGGGAAGATTCAGAGCACTACTTCCTGGGTAGTCAGTGGGTAGAAATCCTGTGGATAAAGAGCATAGACTCACTGTGGATTCAGAAGTAGACTCACTGTGGATTTGAATCATAGACTCACTGCAGACTGAGAACGTAGACCTACTGTGGGTTCAGATGTAGACTCACCACGGATTCAGAGCGTAGACCTACTGTGGACTCAGATGTAGACACATCGCAGATTGAGAGCATAGATCTATGGATTCAGATGTAGACTTACTGTGGATTCAGAGTGTAGACCTACTGTGGATTCACATGCAGACTCGCTGCGGATTCAGGGTGTAGACCTACTGCAGATTCAGATGCAGACTTGCTGTGGATTGAGAATGTAGACCTACTGTGGATTCAGGCTAGAATGTCCATGTACCGTCCATGGACTGTCTGATCAAGTCTGAATGAGCCCTTGAGTAGTCAGTGGGATGTACAGGTTGGTCGTGGGGAGTCTGAGAGAGATCACCTCAGGTTCCGAGGGCTCAGCCTGATGGTGGTCATTAGATCTGACCACGATTAGCAGCTCCTCTTTTTCCTTGGAAGAAAGTAGGCAAGTGGTTGTGGCACCCTGGGGCTGGTGGTGCTTGGCACCATCCCCTTTCTTAGCTGCCCGCCACTGTGGCCCAAGTGGTCAGGCTTTGTTCCCTGGCTGTTTTGTAGGGTTCACAGTCCAGCCTGGGGACAGGTGGGTGCTCGAGACCGGCCGCCTGTACGAAATCACCATTGAAGTGCTTGACAAGTCCGGCAACAAGGTCTACCTGTCCGACGTGAGTGCCTGCCTTGGGGCCTGTGGGGTTTCCCCATGTGGAGTGTGTCCCCCAGAGCAGTGCCCAAAGTAGCAGGGCCCCCATGTAGGTAGGCCGAGTTGGGTGTTTCCCGGTGGTGCCACTGGGTCCATGGGAGACAGCCCTATGGGATCCCGGGGGCCTCTCAAGACACTGTGAGCCTGTGAGTCTGCACCCCCGGCCCTTTCCCTGTAGGGCTGGGGTGGGGAGAGGAAGCCAGTGGGCAGCACAGCCCACTGAGATGGTGATGGGGACGTAGGGTCCGCCAGTTGTCTTCCTGCTCCCTCGTCATTAGCCCGAGACTTCCCCTCATTCTGCTGAGGATCCATCTTTTCCTGCTCTGCAGAGGATCAGGGAGCACGTCCTGACCTTTCCCTGCGGGGCCAGGAACGCCTGTAACGCTACCTGGAAGTCCCAGGGACCGAGGCCACCCTCTATTAGCTTTCTGGCTCTAGGCAGAGGCAGGGCAAGAGGAGTCTTGGCACCTTTTGTCCCTTCATGAGAAGTTTCCAGGATCCTCAGGTGGACCATCTGGGACCTTCCTGGTGGCTTCTGAGGTTTCAGAAGGAGGCAAGGTCCCCCTTAGGCAGCTTTGCAAGTCATTGCTTTCCTCATGTTACTGAACAAAGACCCTGTCGGTCACCCTTAATTGGGGTTTGGGGGGAGAAAGCTCTCATGGATGTTGATGACCTTTCTTGTGTTTTGGTGTTTAGTGGTTTCCTTGCCGGAGCTCAGGGTCTGAGAAGGCTGACATGGGCCTGAGTGATCACAGCAGGAGTGCTGGGTCCTCGGGCCATGCAGGGAGGGGCGCCGGGAGGGCTCAAAGGCCAGAGTGGTCAGAGCTCCATTCTGGGGCTTTGTCCCCAGCTCAGGGCCTCAGCAGGCCCCCGCAGCCTGGCCGCTCTCTATGGGTCACCTCACTCCTTTCCGGACTCGTCCCAGAAGTGCCTCTCTCACCCATCTTGTCCCTCCTTCCAGAATATCCGCATTGACACTGTGTTACCTCCCGAGTTCTTTGAGGTGCTCGCTTCTTCCCGGAATGGCTCGTACCATCATGTCCGGGCGACAAAGAAGGGCCAGACGGCCATCGAGGCAGCCCTCACCTCCGTGGTGGACCAGGCAAGTGGGCACCCCCACCCCCTGCACCCTCCCCAGCTGGACATGAGCCCCAGGGAGTTGGGGTTCCCGGCTCAGCCTGTGCACTGCTCTCATGGGTCCTGTGGGGTCGCCTCCCATCTGGGCTCATGAGGGCTGTCTGCTCGTGGGGCTCCGGGCTTTCCCTGCCCCTCATCCCCACACTGGGTGGCCCTCTTCCTCTGCCCTTTGCCAGTCCTTGTGAAGGTAAGCCTGCGCTTCTGGGACTGGGGCAGAGCCCTTTTGGGAAATCACACTGGACTGTGTGCAGGAGCATCCTCTGGCTGTTGTGGCTGCTTGGGTCCTTCAAAGTCTTCATTTTCCCCCTTTATTTAAAAGGCCTGTCAGTTTTAGATGTGAGCAGTTTTCTACTGATTGGGGGACTGGCATGGGCGTTCTCCTCCTCCTACCCTGCACAGAACCATTCCTGGACCTTTAGGGGGAGGCAGCTAGAGCAGCAGAAAGAATGGTCCGTGGGTCAAGCAACGATTCCTACCACTCTGTCACTTGAGCTCTTGGGGCTTCTGGGCAAGCTGCTTTCGTGCCCCATGCCTCAGTTTTCCCGTCTGTAAAGTGGGATACCCAGATCATCCCATCTGGAGCTCCTTGAGGATGAAGTCAGGCGGCATTTACTTGAGTGGCTGTTACAGAGGCATGGAAAGTGGTCTCCATGGAGACAGGAGGCTGCAGGGTGTGCTCCCCGACAGTCACAGAATCTTCTCATGATCTGATCTCCAGGGAGGGGTGGGGGTCCGGCTGAGTGAGAAAACTTCTGATGACCGGTTCGTCATGGTGACGTGCAGCACCCTCACCCCCTTGTAGGATGGAGGGGTCCACACGTTGCGGGTGCCTGTATGGAACCAGCAGGAGGTAGAAATTCACATCCCCATCACCCTCTCTCCGAGCATCTTGACATTTCCATGGCAACCAAAGACAGGCGCCTATCAGTACACAATACAGGTAACTGTGACCTCTACATTTGGGTACATTCCTTTGGGTGATTCTGTGGGATTGAGGCTTTTTGGCTAATCTGTGTCTAATACTATTACCTTCTAGTGGTCAGAGAGAATTTAAAATCTGGAAGTTTTTATCTTTTCTATTTTGTGGGGTTTCTATCACAGCATTGCATATTTGTAATCCGGAAAAAAAAAAAAAAAACAAAAAACCACCAGCCCAGAACAGCAGACCAGGAAGCAAAATAAAGAAACCTGGAGTGCAGGTTTAACTTCAGCATGCGTTTGTTTTGTAACAAAAAACAAGGTTGTTTCCCAAAAGGGGTGTCAATATCCTTGGAGAAGAATCTGAAATTCAAGGAGAGAAGAGCTCTCACTTTCACATATCAGGTGTTCTCGTTCCCACCTGGCCTCAGTCAGCAGGCCCTGACTGACTCCCCCGGGGGCCAGCACCGTCACTGCTGTCTCCCTGGCAATGATGACTGTCACCGGCACCTGCTGCCTACTCATGCAGGTGTGTCCCCGTCCTGGCCTCTTTAGGGCTCTGAGGTGCTGGCCCCCGATGTGGGGAGCCGCGGGACTGCCTGTGCTTCAGGGGGACAACTAGCAGTGGGAGGGGTGTGTATTGTGAGGGGGCCTTAGCCTGGTCGGGGTAGCAGTCCTGGACCTTGCCGTGTGGCCCAGGGTGCTCCCACTAGCGTCTGGAGGTGTCGCCAGTCTGGGGCCAATGTCACGGGCATGTGCGTGTGTGTGTGTGTCAGCCATGAGTCCCCCAGAATATGAGGACCAGAAATGAGACCCAGTAGAGAGAGCAAGGTGGGGAGGTGGCCTCCAGCCGGGTGCTGAGAGGCTGCTGACCGTGTGCACCAGAGGTGAGCATGAGTGTGTGACAAGAAGAGAGAGAGAAAGAGAGACCAGGCAGGCAGGCAGGCTGATGTGACAGTGTTCCTTCCCAGGCCCACGGAGGGAGCGGGAACTTCAGCTGGTCTTCGTCGAGCTACATGGTGGCCACGGTCACCGTCAAGGGCATGATGACCACAGGCAGTGACACTGGACTCAGTGTGATCCAGGCACATGACGTGCAGAACCCGCTACATTTCGGGGAGATGAAGGTGAGACCTCAGGACCCCGGACAGCTGGGGGGAGGGGCGGGGTTGAGGGGGGGGCAGCGGCTCAGGATGGGGGTCTATAGCCTGCCTCCTTGCACCCAGGCCTCAGTCTTGTAGTTGGTGTCAGTGGCAAGCTGGGCATGGGGTCAGGCCCCAGCCCCACCCTTGAGGAGCTCACGTCTCAGCAGGCAGGGGGATGGACAAGACCAGAAGGGCCAGGGTCAGCATAGTTAGAGTCTCTGGAAGGGAGATCAGAGAACACAGAAGACATGAAATAATCAAAGGAGTCATTCTAGAAAAGTTCTCAGACCTGAAAAGAATGAGTCTCCCAATCAGAACTGCCACGGAGTACTGGTAAATTCCCGTTGAATGGGGAGGACGCAGACTCTGTGAGACTTGGCTCAGACTCCTTTCCTTCTCTGTACGGGGACCCGACACCTGGCTGTTCACCCCAGGTGGTGTGGGACTGACTCACGTAGCAAGGGCCATGGGTGGCGGGAGGGAGCCCCCTGCAGCGGAGGCACCGCCAGCCCTGCCTTGACCTCCTGACTTCCTGACCCCGGCCTCCACTGCCCCTGTGATTTCACTTAGGGCAGAAGTCAAAGCTCTAAACATAGCATGTCCTCTCAACCTGCTCTTACGTTATTTGAGACGTGGACAGACAGGTTGTTCTGGTCCTTTTATCTGGATCCACGTAGATACACACACAGGTGCACACATGCACACTCCTATCTAAAGATTGATCTCATTCTCCTAACTGAGACCCTTAAGCTACAGTATGATTGTCAAATATGTGGATGAACTGTGACCACCATCCCCCTCCCCCTGAGCTTCTTCTGTCTCAGTAAACGTGCTACCTATCATCCAGTTGCTCAGTCAGCAGCCTGAGGATAGCTCCTCAAGAGGTTGTGTAAAGGCCCCAGAGGCCAGGTTGTCACATCCAGATCCACCATCCAGGTTTTTTCATCAAGTAGACATGACTAATAAAACCTTAAGAAAGAGCCTGAGAGCATTGAATGAATTAGCAGTGTTTTTAAAATAGAACCTAGAGGGTGGTAAATTTTGTCTTAATACAAGTGTCATCTGTGGGTGAGGATACCTCCATCACCCTGTATTGTGGCCTTCTTTGTATCCCTCCAGCAAGCTGAGCTGGTACATGGCTTAGGACCTTTGCACCGGCTGTCTATTCTTCCTGGAATGCTTTCCCCCTACGCTCTGTCTGGCTGCCTCTGACATGACTCTCAGGGCTGAGTTCCTGTGTCACCTTATCAGAGGGGCCTCTCCTGACTGATCTGTCCCCAAGTTCACCACAGTCCCTAGCACACATGTCCTCCTAGCTCAGTCTTCTTGCTGGCGTGTCCTCAGTGCCCAGTGCATGATGGCTGAACCCTCCCTCTCCCGTGGAGCCTGATGACCCCAGTCCACGCCCCTGTCCTCCAGGTATACGTGATTGAGCCCAGCAGCATGGAGTTTGCACCATGCCAGGTGGAGGCACGTGTGGGCCAGACCTTGGAGCTGCCACTTCGGATCAACGGCCTCATTCCTGGTGGGGCCGATGAGGTGGTCACTCTGAGTGACTGCTCCCATTTCGACCTGGCGATTGAGGTGGAGAACCAGGGCGTGTTCCAGCCGCTCCCAGGTAAGCCAGCACTGATTGGGCACTGGACCATGGGGTAAGTTCTCAGCATGGTCCACCCCAGATGGCTAAATGAAGGGCTTGAGACAGCCAGGAGGGTGGTCATAGCATAAGGAATGGCATCTGTTTCCTTGTCCACCATCAGCAGTGGCCTGGTCTGGCTCTTGCCCACCATGTGAACCGCCCTATCCCTGGGCTTTGAGAGCCCTCAGTTGCCACATCTCTAAAATGGGTATCATCCTAAATAGAATAACACGTCCCAGTGCCCATTACAGTGCCTGGAATGCAGTAGGTACTCAGTATCCACTGTCGTAGGGATTTTGGCTGGTAACAGAATCCCGACACCTGGGTGGCATGCAGCATCCACCCCTCTGTGCACCTTGATCTTTCCTCTTTTGCCTGCCCTGCAGGGTTTTGGGGTCCATATTGGTGGTAATGGTGGCAGTGACAGTTAGTTGAAGGAATGTCAGCCCTGCCGGGTATGGAGGAAGCACTCAGAGTGTGTGAGTCATCAGACTTCAGGGGAGGGGGAGCTGTGGTTGGGCCACGTTTCGGATGAAGAGACAAAGGACTGCCTAGCCACCTGCGGTCACCCAAGGGCACAGGTGAGGATGGGAGATAGACCCAGGTGTGTCTGACACTGACCGTGGAGCCATCCTCCCCTAAGAGATGGAGCGGGGGAAAGGAAGGGATTCTCGTGGTTGAAGAAGATCAAGGGCTGACAATTCCATGAGGGAGGATGTTTGTTCCGGGGGTGGGAGTAACAGGTGGGAAGGGTCTCTGCAGGCAGGGCCCGGAGGGGGCATGTCGGTGGGACATGGGCACATACAGTGGTCCTGGCATGGGAACCCATCGAGTCCTGAATCGTGAGGGGCTCCGACCTCAGGGTCCAGGCAGTAGGGATCGTTAGCTGGCTATGGAGCAGAGGAGCGACCGCTCGATCCTGACAGGGTTTAGGAAGCTTGGTTGGCAGAAGCGTTTGCAGGGTCACCTGCAGCTTGACATGCTACCGCCATAGTCATGGCGACTCGTGGAGCCATGAGAACCAGGAACCGCGTAGAGGAAGGAGGTGATGCCTCTGACCCATCACGAATCAGACTGCTTTCCTATCCTTCCATGGAGGCAGCTGCCCTGGGGCAGCTCCTAGTAACGGTATAACTTGATACAACCATTCTAGGAAGATATTTGGCAATAATGAGAAACGAAACTCTTTTACTCATGCTCTGGGGAATCAGAACTAGAGGAGAACATACAAGACTTTACGAGACACCCGACAGAAATGCCGAAATGTGTCCACCCTAGAAAACACACGTACGTGTGCATAGCAGCACCCTGCTTCAAAGCCCCACACTGCAAATGGCCCAGATGTTTGCAGCAGCATGGGAAAATCAGTCGCTATGGATTCACATGGGGAAGTCATATATACAGATGTGGGTAAAAGATGTACATTGTGCGGAGTGTAAGGGGAGCTTTCACCACCACTGTTGAGCTTAAGAGGACAGACCCAAAGGAGTTATGCTTAGTGATACCCTTCATGTAAAATATAGAAGCCAGTGAAATTAAGCTGTTACAAGTCAGGTGACATTGGTTTTCCTTTGGGGAAGAGCTAGTGACCAGAAAGATGTATGGGAGATTCAGGGATACAGGTCATCGTGTTTCTCTAGATACATGGTGTGTTCCGTTTGTGCAGGGGAAAAAATTATTGTGAATCGTATGCCTATGATAAGCGTGTTTTTGGTATGGGAATTATACGTCAGATTTTTAAGTTAAAAAAGTTGGATTGTGTATCAACCCCAGGATGAAGGAGGGGCTGTCAACCTATCGTGTTTTTCTTGCCAAAAGCAAGTTCACAGGGATGGTTTGTTTTTCTCCTTCCAGGGAGGCTGCGGCCAGGGTCTGAGCACTGCAGCGGGGTCAAGGTGAGGGCAGAGGCGCAGGGCTACACCACACTCGTCGTGACCTACAAACATGGCCATGTCCACCTGAGTGCCCGGATCACCATCGCTGCCTACCTGCCCCTCAAGGTGAGCCCGCCTCTCCCCGTGATGCCAATAACTCAGCAGCTCTGGCAGATTTGTATTAAAACATGATTGGTGTGGTGCCTTGGGGGCTCTGTCAGTAAGTGTCTGACTTTGGCTCAGGTCATGAGCTCACTGCTCCTGAGTGCGAACCCTGCATCTGTGCTGACAGCTCGAAACCTAGAGCCTGCTTTGGATTCTTTCTCCGTCTCTCTCTGCCCCTCTCCTGCTCGCTTGCTTGCTTGCTCTCTCTCAAACATAAAACTTAAAAAAAATTTTGTTTAAACCCTGATCAGTCAGCATAGCTTTTGGAATAGCTCCTGCTCCCTATCATTGTCAACCTGAAATCAGGAAGCACGCAGGGCGTCTGGGTGGCTCAGTCAGTTAAGCGTCTGACTTCGGCTCAGTCATGATCTCACGGTTTGTGGGTTTGAGCCCTACGTCAGGCTCTGTGCTGACAATGCAGAGCCTGCTTGAGATTCTCTCTCCCCTTCCGCCCTCCACCACCCTTCTCTCTCAAAATAAATAAAACCTAAAAAAAAAGAAAGCTACTTAGAAGTCTAACGTCCATCCTTTTTCAGGGTGGTCAAGAGTTACATGTGGACTTTTGACTGCTGGGCGGGTCAGTGCCCCTAACCCCTGTGGAGTTCAAAGGTTAACTGTATATACAAATATCAAATTGTTATGCTGTACATCTGAAACCAATACAATGTTATATGTCAATTATATCTCAAAAAGTTAAGTAAAAAATGAATAACTAATTTTTTTTCAAAAAGGGCACATTTCCCTAGAGACTTATCAGCAGAGTGTGTGCTCAGACTTTTAGATTCTTGCTAATCACACAGTTAAGAAATAGTATCTTAGGGTCATTATAATTTCCCCTGTCTTTTTTTAAAAAATGTTTTTGTGGGGCTCCTGGGTGGCTTAGTCGGTTAAGTGTCCGACTTCGGCTCAGGTCATGATCTCACGGTTCATGGGTTTGAGCCCCACATCGGGCTCTGTGCTGACCACTCAGAGCCTGGAGCTTGCTTCAGATTCTGTGTCTCCCTCTCTCTCTATCCCTCCTCAGCTCATGCTCTGTCTCTCTCTGCCTCAAAAATAAATAAACTATTAAAAAAATATATTTTTGTTTTCTCTAGGTTTTTTATTTCTCATGTAGTTTGACTGCTGTGGTTATAAAAGAAAACACACCCTACCTTTAATGAGCCCTGAGGCTGATCAGGGAGATAGACCCCCAGACCAGTCATTTCCTTGCAGTATGCGGACATGAGGCAAAGCAGGGACCAGAGAATGACCTGTCCGCCCTGACAGGCTGGATGTCACTGGGTGAAGCAGGGGCTTCTTGGAGGAAGGAGTAGGTAAGGGGAGGTGAGGGCTAGTCTGAAGGTGAGACTAGGAGAGATGAGGTGAAGACTAGCTTGGGAGAGCCCAAATCCCGGGCTAATGAAGCCTTTCTTCCGAGGTGCTACAGAATGGTTTAGTGCAGGAGTGATGTGGTCACATTTGTGCTTTCAGAGGGATATCTGGCAGTCCTTAGGAGGGTAGAGTGAGGGGTCCAACAAGGAAGCTGGCTGGTAAGTAAGTAGCTGGGGCCACCTCAGTGACACCCTCTGGAGCAGGAAATGAGGTAATCCCCAGCAAGGAGCCAAGGAGCAAGGCTTTCATTTATTTCTGAGAGAAAGAGAGAGAGAGAGGTGCCCATGCACAAGCAGGGAAGAGGCAGAGAGAGAGAGGGAGACACAGAATCCGAAGCAGGTTCCAGACTCTGAGCTGTCAGCCCAGAACCTGAAGTGGGGCTTGAACCCACAAACTGTGAGATGATGACTTGAGCCGAAGTCAGATGCTTAACCAATTGAGCGAACCACCCAGGTGCTCCCTAAAAAATTAATTTAATTTGTTCTTATTTATTGAGTACTTTAAGGACTTAAAGTTCACTCTTTCCTTCAACAAATGATGATTGAGCACTGGCTATGGGCCAGGCACTGTTCTAAGTGTTGGGAACAAAACAGGCAAATAAGTCTTGTCGCCCCCCTCTCCACACACACCCACCAAAGCTTATCCATACGATGTAGAAAATGTGGGAGACTCTGTGGAGTAAAAAGGACAGGCTGTCTGCAGTTCCCTCCATCATCTGGGATATTTCTTTGTAGGGTTGCTTTATGCCTTTTAAAACCACATGGCTGTGACCAAACTATACAGTCAGCTTTGTATCCAGCTCTTTGTAAACACTGCCTCAGGGTCCTGTATGTCTTCCCGTGGTGTGGATGTCCCTCATATATTTAGGCAGCCTCAGGAGGTGGGTTTTAGATCATTGCCTGTGATTTGCTGTAATAGGGAATGGTATGACAGAACGACCCTGTGCATGAACTTGTTTCTCTCTTCACTGTTCTTTTGTTCGGTAGATTCCAGGTGAGGAGTTCCTGGGTTCAAGAGCAAGTGTTGTGGGTATTTTCAAGGCTTTCACTGATTATTTCACGGAAGAAACAAGTCCATTTAGCCTCCACCCCCCAGTAGTATGTCAGAGAGTGAGGACACAGTTCTTCCTGGAGCACTCATATGCCTTTGATCTTGACAACTATACTGGTAGTGTTGCTGATGAGCAAACCAAGTTCAAAGAGGAGTTGGAGCCTCCTGACCTCTGCAGGGGCGAGTCGGCAGCAGGGTGAGGTCTGCCCTGCATAGACCTCCCAGAGAAAGGCTGACTCTCCTTCCTGCCCTCTTCCCAACAGGCTGTAGACCCCTCCTCCGTCGCCTTGGTGACCCTTGGCTCCTCAAAGGAGATGCTGTTCGAAGGAGGTCCCAGACCCTGGGTCCTTGAGCCTTCCAAGTTCTTCCGGAACGTCACTCCTGAGGACACAGGCAGCATCAGTCTGGCTCTCTTCGGGCCCTCCACCTCCCGGAATTACCAGCAACACTGGATCCTCGTGACCTGCCGGGCCTTGGGCGAGCAGGTGAGAGTGTGACCATCCCTAGACCCACCGTGCCCAAAGGAAGGGATGCAAAGTTGCATTCCCAGAGCACCTTGCTGTGCTTACAGCACCTTTTCACAGACAGGCAAACTGAGACTCAGTGGGGCGGAATGTTTGAGTGGATCCAGGCAGGTCGACCAGGGTGAACAGCTGGGACCCTCCTGACACATGGCAGCTTTGCTAGGGCTAGCCAGTCTCGACCCCCTCTCCCCTGTTGTGGGGACCTCTTCTCCCTCTGGGCTGCATCATTTCCTGCCACCAAATCAGAGGATGGCTTGAGATCGGGGGTCATAGCCCGAGGCTTCCGGGATCCAGGCAGATATAAATGAGTGTGGCCTTGGCCTGGATTCGTCAGATGGCTTTTGGTGTTTCAGGATAAGCCCAGAATCCCAATATTATTTTTTCCTGTGAAATTTCTTGATTTTTGTTTCTTACAACACTGAATGAAAACCAAAAAAAAAAAGAGGAAACTGGGCAGACTGAACACAACACGTCTGTGACCTGGGCTGGAGGGGGCTGGATAGAATGGCAGCTACCCACCAGGTCCCTGTGCCTGGCACCCTGGAGGCTCAGGGCCATTCACACGAAGCAAGGTGGGAGGCTAGTGTGAGCCAAGAAAGATAGGAGAAGGGCACTTGGGGGGCTCAGTCAGTGACGTGTCCATCTCTTTCAGCTCAGATCATGATCCCAGGGTCATGGGATCGAGCCCCATGTCAGGCTCTACATGGAGCATTCTCTCTCTTTCTCCCTCTGCCCCTCTCCCCTGCTCTCATGCTCGCTCTCACTCTCTCTGTCTCTCTCTCTCTCTCCCCCCCTCCCTCCCTCTCCCTCTAAAATTTAAAAAAAAAAAGATGGGAGAGAACACGTGTCTGGGGAATGGGAGAATCCCCTCGTATATGTACTAGTGTCAGCTGATGTGAAAACACACATGAAACTTGCACACTGGCACTCCTTTGGCGTAGCAGAAAGGACACACAGTGAGAGGTCCTAATTCCCACTGGCTTTGTCTTTTTCTTTTTTTTAATTAATGAGAAAAAGAAATATAATAAAATGATAAGAATAAACTCGGTCCAGAACTAAGCTTTCTTAGTTTCTTAGTTTCTCTAAAGAGAACTTTCTTTTCCGTGGCTAGGCTTGCTCCTCCACGTCCTGCCCTGGGCTGTAGGGGTTGGGGCTCCGAACGGAGGTGCCTCTGGGACCTTCCACTCCCATGCCCTGTGCCTCAGTTCCTTGGGGTTCTGGGGTGGAGCCCGAAAGCCTGCAAGTCAGCCTGGAAAGCGCCCTCTGTCCTGGCTCAGGGTCAGGAAGGGTGAGGGGCTCTGCACCGGACCACTGTGTCCTAAAGAAACCGCATGTCATTCACGGGGCCTGGGGTGTTCCCTCGGCACTGGAGCCCCTGCATGAAGGCCTCTTGCATGTTGCCAGAACACTCCCCCATATGAATGTCACTGGACCTGTGTAACTCCTGGTGGGGGAGCTCTCATCCTCCCATTCCACAGAGCAGCAAACTGAGTCCAAGGTTGCTGGGTGGGGAGGCTAGGCTCATAGTGGAGCAGGCACTCGGACCCTGACTACTACTGTACCCTCCCAGGTTATCGCCCTGTCAGTGGGGAACAAGCCCAGTGTCACCAACCCCTTTCCTGCGCTGGAGCCTGCCGTGGTGAAGTTCGTCTGCGCCCCGCCCTCCAGGCTCACCCTGACGCCCGTCTACGCCAGCCCCCAGCTGGACCTGTCATGTCCACTGCTGCAGCAGAACAAGCAGGTGGTAAGTGGGCACTTCTCACGGGGGGCGGCGAGGGGGCGGTGAAGGTGACAGTCAGTGCAGCACCACCCCCACCCCCACCCCATGCTCAGCCAGCCCTGCAATGTGCCTGCTTTCCTGTACTGGCGCAGAAGACCCAGAGAGGGAAGGACACTCCCCCAAGGCCAGGTGGGAGTAGTGCATCTCTGGCCCCAGACTCGGCTCCCCTCTCTGGGTGGCACTTGGTGGTTGGCAAAACTCATTTTCTTCTGTGATTTGGGCCTGGTGTCTGTGGGCAGTGTATGGGTGGTGAGGGGGGCTGCTAAGGGGAGGTGACCACCTGCAACGTTCTCCACGAGTAGGGGGGCAGGGGGCTGTGTTTCAGATGTAAATGTGGGAGGGGAGAAAGTGTGACAAGCAGGGATGGAAGGTGAAGCCCACAGGTCTGGTCCACTTGGGCTTGCAGCCAGCCTAGCCCTCCATGCCAGGACACCCAGAGACCAGACGACACCTGTGGATGTCTTAGAAGCCCTCCAGTTCAGGGTCAGGGGTACGGACACCCCCTGGCCAGCCCCTGTCCCCAGCCCCTTCTCAGAGGCGGAGTCTACGCAGGTTTCTTTCCCTTCATTCCTTCACCGTGTATCTGTTGAGCGCCTTCTCTGTGCTGGGCGCAGAGTTCGAGGTTCTAGAATACAAAGGTACCCCAGATAGATGAGATACCTGCCCCATGGAGGTAACAGATAGGAGCTCAGGAGGCCCACAGTGGGCGGGAACCGCTGTGGAGCAAGTGAGGCAGGATGCAGGGAGGCCGCTTCGAGCGGTCAGGAAAGGCCTCTGTGAGGAGGGCACATACTGTGTCAGGAGATGCTGACCAAGAAGAGCTGAGGTCAGTGTGTTCCATGCAGGTAGAACAGCACATGCAAAGGCCCTGAGGCTAGTCTGGGGTCTCTGCATCCCTGCTGCCTGGGCAGTAATGAGAGCAGGTGTGTGTGCTAGGAGCTCTCCCCATGTGCCTTGTCCCCCGTCGCTGGGACCATCTGTGATGCTGGGCTTGTTGCATCCCTTTCATGAGTTTGCCCACAAGGCTCAGAGGTGGGCGGGGTCCTGGAGGCCCCAGAGCTGCCCAGCGGTGCACGCAGTGCCCCCTCTGCAGCCCCCACAGCTGCTTCTCTTCTCCCAGCCTGGCCCCGTGGTCGGCTCCCCAAGGCACCGTGTCCATCTGGCCCTGCCTCGGTAGTTCCTGAGGGCCCTGTTCTGGGGGTGCAAGTCCCTCACCTCTGCCCCCCCCCCGAGAGCACTCAGCACATATCCTCTCTGCACCTGATGGAAACTTTCAGAAGCTGTCTATGCGGTGGCCTCTTCCGATTTGGGGAAGAGAGATTTGGGGTTTGGATCCCCATGAGTGACGGAGGAGAGGACAGCTTTGTGTGTGGTCAAAGCACATTTCTGTGAAGCTCTGTGGGAGGCCCCAGACTCCAGCATCTAGGGCCTCGGGCCATTCCTGCCTGTCTGGCATGTGGCTGTTGGCCTCCACGTCCCCTGCGAGGTTAGTTGGCTTTTCTTCCTGCTGTCTGGTGAGCTTCTTCCTCTCTCCTGATCGCTGAGCTCTGAGGTCCCTGGGCATGCAAACCCCTCTACTACCCCCGATGCTGGTCCCTAATGGGTCAGTGCCTTCACGGCATCAGATCCAAATGAGGACACTTTATGCCCAGCCTTGGGACACTCCCACCTACCCCATGGGGGCCAAGCAATGTGTACCTACCTGTGTTCCCTCTAGACAGGTGAGGAGAAATGGCCCTGAGCTCAGAGCCCCTCTGGAGGTTTGTCCCCATGATGCCACATTTACCCTTACCTTAGGCCTGGGTGTTACTGGCACAGAGTAGATGATGGCCTTCATTCCCGAGCTGGAAAATCTGTGTGTTCAGGACTTTTCTTCCCCCCGACTCTGGGGACCATTGAGGTGAATGTCCTGAAAGCTTCACATTGGAAATCGCTTTTATGTATTTAGCAAATTGACCCTTTACTATGGTCCTGCTAAGTCTGGACTTTTGGAAAAGGCACCCTGCTGGTTCTCCAGATGTGAGGTCACCAGCCAAACAGCAGGTGACATCGGTAGGGGCTGACAGCTGGGCCTGCACGTCTCCTTAGATGACAGTGGGTGACAGTGGCCCCAGTGGATTGTAGAGAAGCATGAGTGGACAGAAGGCACTGGGAGTGGTAACTGTTACACTCTGTACGTGATCCTCTGCTTAGACCCACCCAGGAGCTTCCTGCTCCCCAGAGCAGAAGCCCCTCCTGTAATCTGCGGTGTCTGAGTGGCAGTCCCTGGTAATCTGCCACCCCGCTCCACCTGTGCATGGATGCCCTGTCTGCATGTGCCCCCGACCTGCTGCCCCTCTGCCCTCTCTCCCCTCTGTGTCCCCACACCTCCCTCCCGGTCCGCATCAGTTCTTTATTCAAACATTACCCCTTGTGGGCGGAGCAAAGGTCCTCAGCCTTTAGACCTGAAGTTTCTCCCTTCCTTCAATATTTCATATTCCGGTTCCCCGCTCCCCTGCCCCCAAGTGCTGAACATCATCTAATGCTGTGAATTTACACATTTACCTTATTCTCTGCAAGTCTCTAGAAAAGCCCCCAGCTGGTGGCAGGCGCTCAGTAGATGGGACAGATGGATGAACACAGAGACTAGCACGCCGTGCCCATGTCCCCGTGGCATCTGCCTCCTAGTCTTACAGGCTCAGATGTCTTGAAGGAGCCACGCAGGGTGCTGCTGAAGAAAGCGGGGGTGTGGGCTGTGCAGACCTGGCAAACAGGTGCCCCTTCGTAGGACAGTCTGCCTCACCTCAGCTCTAGTCCATTCAACTCCAGGTTGGCCAGACCTTATTTTCAGAGAAACAGCCAAGCAGATCCACGTGCATCTTCCCTGTCTTGACACGTGGGACATTTGCCCTGTGAGCAGTGTCTGGCTGTCTGTTCGCTGTGATCTCTGGGTCAGCCCAGGGTTGTCTCTCTTGACAGAAGGATGACAGTCAAGGCAGCAGAGTATGGGTCTGAATTGGCTCGCACATGTCATAGATCTCGCCAGGAAATAATGGACTTGAAACAGAATTGCCGCGTGATCTATCAGCCCAGGAGTTCCAGAAGCCATGAGCCAAGCAGTCATGGCCCGTGTGATTTATGATCTTGCTCGGGGACCTTGAGAAAGATATATCCGTGCATGAGTCCTGGGCGCAGTATAAATTTAATTTTATGCCTCTCCCAAGCCAGAGGCTGCCTGAGATGTCTTTGCTGAGCAAATAATCGGCGAGGCCAGACAGCAGAATGGAGTTGCCCCGTCAGAGTGACAAAGTGGAGCCAGACTCCGGCCTGTCCCCAGCCCTCTGCACAGGTCGTTCTGTGTTCAGCTCACTGTGGCCAAGCACCAGCTGCGTGCCAGGGGACTGATTAGCAGGGACTTGGATGTAGCCTTGGCCTGGCTGGTGTACCCGGGGGAAGCGACATGATCAGGGGAGGCTGCACAGTCACAGGGGAGGCCTGTGGGCTTTAGAAATCAGACCAGGAGAGTTCCACCCCCAATCCTGTGTGACTTCAGGCAGCTTGCTTAATGTCTCTGAGGCTCCGCCTGCCTATTTGTAAAATGGGGATAATGTTCCCTCAGACGCCCACTGGAAAGATCCAGGCATGCTTGGTGCAGACTGTTAACATCCTTCCATGGGAGCACGGGGGGAGCAAAGGGCATAAGTTTTCTACCCAAGTTGCATCTGGGGTAAAGCGTGGAGCCACTTTCGTCCCGGCTGTAGTTCTAGCTCCTGACTGAGTACAGCAACTCCAGGTGATGGGGCTGACCTGCGCTAAACGTTTGCCGCATGCTTGGGTTCAGTGTTCTCTGGGAGCAAGGGAGCTCAGAGGACTTGGGGCAGAGCCCTTGTGGTGCCTCTCAGTAGCTTGGCACCAGCATCGGCGTGGACAGGCGAGGTGAGGCTGCAGGAACGAGCCAGCACGTACCCCAGGGGCTTCACATAGCACAGTTCACCTCTCGCCTGTCCTGTGTGTGCAGCATGGTGGCGGGGGCCCGGCTTCAGGTCTCCGTTCCCATCCTTCCATGGTGTAGTTGGGGGGCAGGTGGCATGTTAGACAGGGCCGGGCTCTGCTGTGGAGAGAAGGAGGTGGCACACCCCAGCGGGTTGTGCCCTGGTCTTTAAAGCATTCCCCCCAGAATTGTTTTAAGTCCTGTTTTACCTTTCACAGGTCAAAGCAAGTAAGACAGTCACTCTTAACTCGTAAAGGCCAACGAAACCTAGCCCTCAGTCCTGGCCCCGTGCGCGCGGAGAATCAGGCACGACCACCCCAGCCCCTGCCTGCACGTGGGTCACAGGAAACTGGCCTCTTTCTAATGAATGGTCTCATATGACCCTTGTGTATTTTTTTAAATTTTTTAAAAAATTTTCAATGTTTTATTTATTTCTAGGAGAGAGAGAGAGAGAGACAGCGTGAGCAGGGGAGGGTCAGAGAGAGAGGGAGACACAGAATTAGAAACAGGCTCCAGGCTCTGAGCTGGAAGTCAGCACAGAGCCCGACGCGGGGCTCGAACCCACGAACCGCGAGATCATGACCTAAGCGAAGGTCGGACGCTTAACCGACTAAGCCACCCAGGCACCCCTATATGACCCTTGTTTAAAACAGAGCCCTGGGGGCTGGGCTCTGTTGTGACCCCCACTTCACAGATGGAGAAACTAAGGCTGTGGTCAGTGGGCAGCTCGCCTGGGTGGGGAGAGGCCGTGGTTCCCATCCAGGCAGCAGGACTGGGGTGTCAGTGGACTCGGTCCCTGCTTCACCTGCGCCCCTGCCATTGGTATGAACCGGCATCTGGGAGGAAGGAGGGCAACTTGGCTTGGGCTCCCAGGGGCGGGTTTGCTTGGGGAGCAAGAGGTAACGGAAGAGCAGTTAGTCACTCAGGGTTTGAAGCTGACCTCCGAAGGGTGCACCACTCACTCGCTGCGTCGCCTCTGATTTGTTCGTTTTCTTCCCTGGGACTCTGCTTCCTCACCCTTAATGTGGGGATAGCTGCTCCCATTTCACTGGGATATGTAAGGGTCAGGAGAGAACTTGGTTCTACAAGGAGCCTTGCAGCTAAGTGGCTCTGACGCTCCTGTCAAACCCGGGCCGGGGCGGGGTTCCTCTTGGAGGGGCTCCGGCTGTGTGGGGCAGGGAGGAGGTAGCAAGGATTTGGAAAAATAAGACCAGAGAGGAAGGAGAGAGCAGCCTGGCTGGGGGGATGGGGGGTGCTAGGTTGGAGTGGGGAGGCTCTAGGATAGGGCCTTGGCACTCCTGACCTTTGGGGCCAGATGCTTACTTCTTGAGGGCTCCCCTGTGCGTTATAGGGTGTTAGGCAACATCCCTGACCTCTATCCACTAGATGCCTGTTGCACCCCAACCCAGATAAAAAAATCAAAAATGCTTTCATATATCCTCAAGGCCCCCCTGAAGGAGCATACTTGTCCCCCTTGAGGACCACAGGCTGGACTAAGAGGCCGGGTTGGACCAGGCTGTGAAGCATCTTGACTGCTGGGCAGCAGTCATTAGTGACCTGCCCGCTCCATCACCAGGATCCAGGGAGCGCCCCCTGAACATCATCCAGGTTCAGGGTGTGTCGCATGGTCAAGAGTGGCCACGCCCAGGCCTGGACTTGGCCCTGATGTCTGACTTTTGCTTCCTGCAGGTCCCAGTCTCTAGTCACCGCAACCCCCTGCTGGACCTGGCCGCCTACGACCAGCAGGGCCGCAGATTCGACAACTTCAGCTCTCTGAACATCCAGTGGGAGTCGACCTGGCCGTTGCTGGCTAGCATCAACCTTGACCTGCCCATGCAGCTGGTGGCTCGGGATGACGGGAGCGGCCAGAAGAGGCTGCACGGTGAGCCTGATGGCCCAGGTCGGGAGGATGGGGTGTCATGAAACCCCAGGCAGATGATGGGGGTGCTGAGGAGGGCTGGCAGCCACTGGGAGCTTTTATCTGGGGCTCCCCTTTATCCAGGATAGGATGGAAAGGACTCAAGCTCACTACCCTGCTTTGATCCTGTGCAGACGTTCTGTGAGGCAGGAGCCCGAATCCCTCTTTCAGGGACAGGGAAACAGCCCAGGTCGTACAGATAAGCCAGCCTCTGAGACCGTGCCACTCAGAGCCACACTGCCCTTGCAGACCCCTCAGCGTCCCCACCCCCCCCACAAAGCTGCGTCGTGGCACTTTAGCTCAGGGCCCACTACCTCTTATGGTGTGTACAGTTTTAGCAGACCCAGTGATGTGGTTTTAGGGCCGTGCAGATTATAAAGTGCAGATCACAAGGAGAGGGGCGCTGCTGCCCAGGCAAAAAGCCGACATCCGTTTTCCTCTCCCTGGACTCAGGCTTGCAGGCCATCTCGGTCCATGAGGCTTCGGGGACCACGGCCATCTCTGCCACAGCGACCAGCTACCAGCAGTCCCACCTCAGCACGGCCAGAGTGGCACAGCCGGTATGTCCCCGGGCCCACCGGTGGTGGGGATGCCCCCCACCTGTGCCCACGTCCTGCTCGGTGTCCCAGTATCCGGAGCCCCCTCGCTCCCTCTGTTCACTGACCCCTCCCTGCATCGAACACCTGCCCTCCTGCTGGCCACCAGCCCCACACGCCGGGCATTCAGGTGGTCTGGCCCTGACTTCAGACCCCACCCAAGGATGTGCCCAGGCGGCTTGGCCTCTGTGCCTTTGCAGCTGCAGTGCCCACTGCTTATAATGCTGTGCCTTCGCTCCCTTCCTCCTTGCCACCATGGGGCCTCCTGTTTGTTAGGCCTGGCCCAGTGTCAGCCTCTGCAAAGCAGTCCCTGAGCCCCGGGCACAGAGTAGCTGCCCAAGGCCTCAGATCCCCTGAGCTCCCCGTGGTCTCCCCCTGTACTCCCCCCGCTATGGAGCAGAGACCCCTCCACATACACGCTGTTACCACCATCTGCATACACTTGGGTCAAGGCTCACTGACCCTCGCCTCCCTGCCCCAGCATCTCATGGGCCCCAGCAGAGGCACTGCTCTTGGGTGGCAAGTGGGTGCATGGAAGGGCCCCCAAGAGTGGCTCTGCTGAATGATATACACCCCAACTTGGGTTTTGAATAGAGCAAAGGCAGCAGATAATAGCTGGAAGGGCCCCACCTGGCCCTTCACGGCTGTCACAGCCTGGCCTTTACTCTGACCCAGGCCATTCCTTTACTTTCCCTTTTACTTTAATCCTGACATTTGATTAAGTTTGCATCATTGCTTGAGGACAGTTGTCGAATCCCCAGGGCTAGCCCAGGCTTGGGCTCGGGGTAGGGGCTCACGCGCATGAGTACAGGCCTGGGTCGGGTCCAGCAGTCTCCCTGGAAGGACACACGGCAGCATCACACACAGATACAGGCACCACCCGGGGGGTGAGGGCTGTGCTGCTTCCCCTGTGAGCCCACCGTGAGGATGCCTCCACGCCCCTCCCCTCCACGCCTTGGTTGTTTGCCCATGTCCCTGTCCCTCACACAGGGCGCTACAGCAGGTCGTTGGCTGTGCACCGCCACTTTCCTGGGGGAGGTGTGGGGGTGTGAATCACCACTCTCACGGGGCCTGGCAGAATTCCTGGATCCCTCAAGGCATCCTGGGCTCCACCATGATGGTTTTACTGGGGCCTGTGTCCCGACAAAGCAAGTGCCTGGGCGTGACACCAGGACCTGGGGTTTCTAGTTCTGCTCTTTCAGGCCAGAGTTGGGGGAGACCCACAGACTGGCCTGCAGACTGGCCAGGATTGGGCCATTGCCCCTGGATCTAACAGCACTGCTTCACCCCTTCAGCACGACCCTCTCACGCCTGTGTCAGCCTCCATAGAGCTCATCCTGGTGGAGGACGTGAGGGTGAGCCCAGAAGAGGTGACCATCTACAACCACCCCGAAGTGCAGGTATGGTCCTTTCCACCTGCCACCTGGGTATGACCCACGAGGGTGGCAGGGGGCCTTGCCTCTGACACCCAGGCCCTCCTTCTTTGCAGGCGGAGCTGCACATCAGAGAAGGCTCTGGCTACTTCTTCCTCAACACCAGCACCACAGACATCATCAAGGTGGCCTACCAGGAGGCTAGGGGCGTGGCCACGGTGAGTGCAGGCCCATCTCCACGGTCCTTGTCATTCCTGGTCGGGCGGCCTTGGCGTTATCGGCTTGGTTGTTTCAGAAGCAGACACTTAACCATGACAGTATGATCTTTGGAATCTCCGATTCAAAGTTGTTTGTCAAACTTTCATTTGTTAGTGACCTTTGTGACTTTTGTTCCATCTACAAACTACCCACTCTATTAGTTAGCTAGTGGTTTCCTTTCAATCAGTCTTTTATTAAAACATTATTGGAGTGCCTGGGTGGCTCAGTCAGTTAAGCATCCAACTTTGGCTCAGGTCATGATCTCACAGTTTTTGGGTTCAAGCCCTGCGTCCGGCTTTGTGCTGACAGCTAGCTCAGAGCCTGGAGCCTGCTTTGGATTCTGTGTCTCCCTCTCTCTCTGCCTCTCCCCCGCTCACGCTCTGTCTCTGTGTGTCTTTCTGTCAAAAATAAAGACATAATAAAAAAATTAAAAATAGTAATAAAATAAAACATTATTGTATAAGCATGACTGTAACAACCATAAGGAAGATTGCTTTTTGTAAATAAAGCTTATTTATTTATTTTGCGAGAGGGAGAGAGGAAAGAGAGAGAGCAGGGGAGGAGCCAGAAAGAGAATCTCAAGCAGGCCCTGCATTGTTCGCACAGAGGCCAGTGCAGCACTCAATCCCATGAACTGTGCGATTGTGACCTGAGCTGAAATCAAGAATTGGACACTGAACTGACTGAGCTCCCCAGGCACTCCAGGAAGGTTGCTTTTGAAAGATGTATCTGCTTTTTGTGTCTTTCTATATACCTTTCCTGACCCTCTCTCTATTCGTGCAAATACCGACTTAGCCAAGCCTGCCTGTGATATGAAAGAATGTAATATTTTGCTTTGGTCACTGGTTACACCATTAGTTCCCCCTCTCCCCCACCCCCGATATTTCTCTGTAGGCTGGCTGATTATTTTTGTGCTGTCATTTGTACTTAGCCATTCTCTCTTTGCAGAGCACTGCAGTTGCTTAAATTTTTTTTTTTTAATATTTTTAAATTTATTTCTAGGAGAGAGAGAGACAGCGTGAGCACGGAGGGTCATAGAGAGAGGGAGTCACAGACTGAAACAGGCTCCAGGCTCTGAGCTGGCAGTCAGCACAGAGCCCGACGCGGGGCTCGAACCCACGAACCGCGAGATCATGACCTAAGCGAAAGTCGGACGCTTAACCGACTAAGGCACCCAGGCGCCCCTTAAATTTTTTTTTTTTTTAGTAGTTCTATAGTAATAGCAAAGAGTAAAACAAACCCCAGTATCCGTAGTGTCTGCAGATCTGCAAAATAAGTTATTTTGCAGTCGTGGAAACTGAACATCCTTTAAAATAAACTTACTACGGAATGTGTCAGAGAACGGGTCACTGCTACCGAAAGTTATAAATGCAGGCGGCCAAGAACAAAGACACGACACCCAAGTAGTGTCATTAAATTGCCACTGTGCCATCTTTGGGCCGCTGTTTGCATTCAGTGACCATCTTGACACGGGCATCGCAAGTTATTTGCCTCTGGAGTGGGACAGGTGGAACGTAAGTGAGGGACACGAGCAGGGTTTCCCATGAGGAACGTACCTGGGAGGGCCGTGCCGCGTGGCACCTGAGGCTTAGTTTCCATGTGGGAGAGTAGTAGGGCGTGGTGGGGACTGTGGCAGAGTTGAAAGCAGAGACTGTGTCTCAGGGATAGCCGCCAGTGAGCCTCTAGTGGCCTGTGATTTTTAAAAATGTTCTTATTTTTGTTTTTGAGAGACAGAAAGCGCACAAGCCGGGGTAAGGGGCAGAGAGAGACAGAGAGAGAGAGAGAATCCCAAGCAGGCTCCATGCTCAGTGCAGAGCCCAGGGCGGGGCTCAATCCCACAACCCTGGGATCATGTCCTGAGCTGACATCAAGAGTCCAGTGCTCAACCGACTGAGCCACCCAGGTGCCCCTTTCTGTTATTTGTAACAACAGCTTTCTTGTGATCTAATTCCTGTACCAGACCATTCACCTATTTAAAGTGTGTGATTCAGTGTGTTTAGTACATTCACAGGCAGGTGCCGCCATGACCACAGTCAGTTTTGGGGCATTTTCATCACCTCACAAAGGAGACCCAGACATGTGAGCCGTCTCCTCTCTGCTCTTACACATACATACACCAAAAAATGTTTATTTTGTCAAACGCTTTTTCTGTGTCTCTTGAAATAATGACTTATTTTTGTTTCTTATTCTATTGATAGGATGTATGGTTCCAATTGCCTTTCAGATGTTAAACCATCTGCATTGCATTCTCGGGACAAGCACTACTTGATTTTGATATATAAGGCTTTTTATATGTAACTGATTTCCATTTTCTGATATTTTGATGGGTTTGTGTTCATAGTTGTGAGAGATACTGGTCCGTGCTTTTCTCTTCTGTGATTTTTTTGTCCGTTTTGGGTGTCAGGCTAACATCGGCCTCACAGAATGCCTTAGAAGTGTCCTTCCTTCTCATGTTTGGAAGAGGACTTGTGTAGACTTGGTAGTAATTATGTAGACTGGGTAATAATTACTTTTCTTTTAAAAATAAACGTTTATTCATTTTCAAAAGAGAGAGCAAGGGAGGGGCAGAGCAAGAGAGGGACAGGGGAGCAGAAGCGGGCTCCAAGCTGACAGCAGTGAGCCCGATGCAGGGTCAAACTCATGAATTGTGAGGTCATGACCTGAGCTGAAGTCGGACACTCAGCCAAGTGAGCCACCCAGGTGCCCTGCTAATAATTACTCTTAAATTTGTGGTAGAACTCACTAGTGAAGCCATTGGGCCATCATCTTTTCTTCGTGGGTAGTTTTTGGGTTATAAATATAGTCTTTCCGTTTATCACAGGTCGATTTACATTATTTCTTTTTGCATCAGTTTTGATGGCTTGGGTCTTTATAGGACAGTTGAGGGGTTTTTGTTTTTTGTTATTTGCTTTTATATTTTTTTTTTACATCTCTCTTGTGGTCGGCCTTGGCCTTTATCTGTCTGTGGAGACAGGTGTCTCCCATCGGTGTGGGCCTCAGTTTGCCCATATGTGTTGCGGATGAAATGACACAAAGGACAAGACACACACAAAACACAGACACAGACACAACTCTGGCCGGAGGAACAATTCTACGCAAGCCCCTCTTGCGGTTTATTTTATACCCCGGTAACTGGATACAAACTGAAACCTACAAGACGCATTCCTTTACCAATTAAGGGCAAGTAGCCAAACACATTTCAAGGATGAGGGAGCAAAGGGAGGAAGCGACCACAACATGTTTACTAAGAGGCCTGCTCACAATTCCAGCCTTCTCCTTACTTCTAAGGAGGGCATGTTCCCTCGTTTGCGAGTGGACCATTAAACTTGAATATTGTGTGCAGGCCTCCTGGCAGAGCATCCTGTTTGCAGGCATGCTTTGCCCAGGCAGGGAGCCCCGTGTGCAGGCACATCCCCACGTCCCTAACCACGCTTTCTTGTGGTCACTGTCGGGCTCCCACACATATGTGTATTTTTTTTTTTTTAATGTTTTATTTATTTCTAGGAGAGAGAGAGACAGCGTGAGCAGGGGAGGGTCAGAGAGAGAGGGAGTCACAGACTGAAACAGGCTCCAGGCTGAGCTGGCAGTCAGCACAGAGCCCGACGCGGGGCTCGAACCCACGAACCGCGAGATCATGACCTAAGCGAAAGTCGGACACTTAACCGACTAAGCCACCCAGGCGCCCCTCACACATATGTATATTGAAGGAGTTGGATCACAGTCAGCACTTCTCAAAGAGTTGTGGGTACATGGGGTTTGTAGCCTTTTATCCCCCCTAAAATGTCTAGTGTTTCGCAAAGCTAAAAGTAAAGCGAGGGAAACAGGCTGCAGCCTCATGTTTCTTGGCCATAACTGCAGTGACCTAGAGCCATGACCCTGGATCTTGACCTCATCAGTACGTGTTCATTGATGCTGTTCCAAATGCCAGGGTCGTCCCCAAGGCTACAGCTGGCGAGAAGACAGCCTTGTGGAGGATAGACACTATACTGTGGTCTCCATCATGGCCGAATTATAAGCAGTAATACTGTACTAGGAGACATGAGCAGAAGTAGCAAAGAAGTCTTAGCTGTCTGGTCAGGGAGGACTTTCCTCAGGGGGGAAGCTTGAGCAGGGAGGGGCCTGAGGATGAGCAGGAGGCACCAGGTGAGGACAGGGTAAAGGGGAAGAGCCCCAGACTGTTAGGGTGGGCTGTGTGGTCCACAGGCAGGCAGGTGCCAGCTGGTCTTGAAGAACGGAACAGAACTGTGGCTGGAGCCTGACAGCAGTGAGGCATCATGGTTTGCAGTGACATTAGAGCCATGGGCAAGGACCAGCTCGTGCCACGTTCTTACAGGACATGCTGATTGGACTCACTCTCTGGGCAGTCTTTGAAGGATTTAAAAAAAAATTTAATGCTTATTTATTTTTGAGAGAAAGAGCAATCAGGGGAGGGGCAGAGAGAGAGACACACACACAGAATGCAAAGCAGGCTCCAGGCTCCAAGCTGGCAGCAGAGAGCCTGATGTGGGGCTTGAACCCATGAACTGTGAGATGATGACCTGAGCTGAAGTCCGATGGTTAACCAACTGAGCAACTGGGTGCCCCATCCTTTGAAGGACTTTAACCTGAGTGTGATGTGATCATATTTGGCTGTCTCATTAGGCTCAGAAATCTGCTTTCTATTTCCCCCACTGGTTCTTGATATTGAAATTCTAGCTTGGCAAGCACTGAAGCATTCACTGTAAACACCTCTCCCACCCCCCGGACTATAACACCACAAACTGCAAGCAGCTAAGCCAGGGTCAGAGATGGGAAGCACCCCTCTGGACTCACCCCCAGCTCTGTGGCTTGCCCCCACCCGCCCAGCCCCAGACTCCCTAGTTGAGATACATGCCTAAGCAGTAGAGCATATCACTGCAAGTGCGTGTGCAGCATGGGCGATTGACTGTGTGGTGCAGTTTGTTAGGGGAGAGATGCTTCTGAATGTGTGGTCCCTGGATGCAGATAGGGAAAGAAGGAGGTTTAAAATGGGGCGGGGGTTTCTTTTCAGTGAAGACCAGAACACAGTCACCTGGGTATGTCCATCCACTGAGAATGTCCACAAGGCCTCTACTTCAAACACAGCTGGCGCTGAGATGAATGTTGGGATGCACGAGACTCACAGAGCACTTAACTTGAGACTGTGGTGGCCTCTAGGGTTTCTCTGAGGTTCTGAGATTCTGCAAGGTCAGATTTGGACTTCCGAGTGAGAGCTTTGTTTAGAAAGGAGCTGTGTCATGCATGACACTCCTCTGTCACCAGAGTTGCAGGGGCAGGTGGCCTGCCCGGGAGCCAGGAAATCCTGGATTGGAATCCCCCTTCCACCTCCAAATTGCTTTGTGCCCCATGGCCACGGAATGCCCTGCTTTGAGCTTCCATTTCCTCCTTCTCGTAAATTGTACCAAATTGAAGTAAATGATCTCTGAACTCCGTCCCAGTTCTATCAGTTTACATTTTGAGCACTTCCCTTGGCTGGCAGTGGGGGTTCATAATGAGAGGTGGGCAGGGCAATCCTAGGGTTAGGATTTTCCTCGTCTGCTGCTTCTGAGCCCCAGTCCACCCATCTTCTGGAGATGGTGTCCTGTGGGCAGTGGGCTGATGCCATGAGCAGCTAGGACTAAGCTCCACCCCAACCTTTCAGGTGTATCCTCTGCTCCCGGGCATGTCTACCCTCATGATCCATGACCTGTGCCTGACCTTCCCAGCCCCGGCAAAGGCCGACATTCACGTCTCAGACATCCAGGAGCTGTACGTCCGCGTGGTCGACAAGGTCAGTAGCCACTTCCTAAAAGGCCCCTTGTTGCTGATTTGCAGAAATTGGGAGAACAGTATTTCTGTGGGACTTACTTTCCTCATACCCTTTGCTTTTTCAATCCTGGTTTCTGAGTCCCTGTACACGCCCTCCCCACCCACCCCCGTATAAGTTGCTTCAAGCTCATAGTGTTTTTTCACCTTTGTTGTTCAAGCAGCTTAGAGTGTTTCAAAAGCCAATAGTCTCTCAGGGTGCCTCAAATGTTCCTTCTCTCTTATCTCCACCGGTAATTTGCGTATCAGACTTCTATTACTTCACTAAGCATTTCTGACTCTTTGTATCTTAAAGTTCTTACTGTATGTAGTATATGGTGCCAGATCTAAGCTATTCGGTCAGTGAGCACTTATTGACTTCCTACTATATGCCATTCTGGCTGTGTCTTATTGCTCTAACTAGATTCTTAGTTTTTTAAGAACGGAGAGTGTAATTTATACATGTAAGTATCCCCAAAGCCCTTTGTATACAGTAAGCACTTAATCAATTTTCATCTGTTGATTGGCTGATTGGCTGTAGTTCAAACTAGGTCTGTGGGTTTGAGGTAGATGATACTCCTACAGAAAGCCTTAGGGGACAGTAGATGATGAAATTGGTCATTCAAAGGCTACCCTGCATTTCTGTCCCCCACAATGCAGGTGGAGATTGGAAAGACGGTCAAGGCATACGTCCGGGTGCTGGACTTTCACAAGAAGCCCTTCCTGGCCAAATACTTTGCCTTTATGGACCTGAAGCTCCGAGCAGCCTCCCAGATCATCACGTTGGTGTGAGTCCTCCCAGGGGTCAGACAGAGACATCTCAGGGACAGGACTGGCAGGTCCCGGAGAGAAGTCCCAGCCCCTCCCTCTGTTCCAGGGCCCTCGACGAAGCCCCCGATAACTACACTGCCACGTTCCGTGTCCACGGTGTGGCCATTGGCCAGACCAGCCTCACTGCAACTGTGAGTGATAAAGCTGGACAGCGACTCAGCTCAGCCCCACAGCAGATTGAGGTAAAGCCGTTTCTCTTCCCACTGTGTGGGACCAGTCCACCCCTTGCTACATGAATGCGCTGAGTGGGAAGTGTGTCATGTTTGTGATGGGCTAGGAGTTACGGAGGTAGCCCAGGAGGCTGCTGTGGAGAAACCATGCTCAGTTCGATGCCCGGCGTTACCCTCCGATTAAAAAGGGAGCCATCACCAGCCCCAGGGATCTGGGGAGGCAGCTCCAGACGGAGGGACCTGAGTGACTTTTACCTCCCTCTGGGACAGAGCGGGGTAGGATGTGACTCAGAGAAGGGGAGCCGCTTGTCACACAGCTGGGAGTGGAAGAACACCCTTGAAACCCTTAAGTCCCAAAAAGGAGCTGTGGGCAGATTTAGGCTTATGGGCAGATTTAGGCTCCTTTGCAGAAATGCATCTCAACGGTCGGTCTGAATCTGCCCGTAGAGGCACCAGACTTCTGCCATGGGAGATCCCAGAGCAAGCAGGTCCCAAATGAGGGAACTCTGAGGTGCCCACGGTCACCTCAGTATGTGCCTTGGTACTTGTCTTGTGGCATTAGGTTTTCACTGAAGCCTCCCAGTCCCCAGGGGCCGAGGCAGCCATGGCCAAATCCATAGGTCTGGTCCACACAGGGGTTGATGGGCTTTCTTTTAAACTGTTCTGGAGCCAGTGGTTGTGGTTTATGCCTCTAGATGGAAGGGCTCCTTTCTCCTGGTGAAGAAGAATCCATTTCTGCCTATAAATACCTCACCCCTACGGAGACTAACCCTGATGCAGAAAGCAGCCCCTTGGCTGGCCGGCACATGCGTTCACTGCACAGGCGCTTCCTATGTTCCTGCCAGGCAGGGGTGCGAGGATGACATTGGGCTTTTATGCTGCAGAGACCAGGGCAGCCTTGTCCTTGACTCCCCTCCCCCCTCTTTTTTCATCTGAGAAGTTTTGAGGGCATCAAAGTAGAGCACTGTTCTCAGGCAATTTATCCGTAGAAATTGGAGATTCAGTGAAAGGGAAAGTCTTGGAGGCACAGAATGTAAACTTTGAGGTGCATCAGAATCCCCTGGAGGGCTTGTTAACACCCAGATTTCAGGACCTCCCTCCCTTCCCCAGCCCATTCTGATCCCACAGACGGGGGTAGGCTGGAGAATGTGTATTTCTAATGACTGCCCAGTGACACAGATGCTGCTAGTAAGGGGACCATGCCATGAGAGCCACTGCGCTAAGCAGGGGTCCCATGTGAGTAAATGTCTTTATTTTCATGGTGTTTCACATCTGGTGGCATGAAGCCTCGTCGTAAACAACAAAACATGCCCCCGAGAAACACAGATCCTCAGGCCCATGGGTGGCTTAAGTCCCGGTGGGGGTTGGGGGGCTCAGGCTCCCCCAGAGCTAGTCAGGACACCAGGCCCTCACCAATCCCCCCTCACAGAGGAGGGATGTGCAGGCGCCGTGTATCCCTTTCCCTGCAAATGTTCAGGTGAATTCTGCCCAGCATAATGAGCTTGGAACATGATGATCCCTTCTCTCTTGTGTCTCCACACGCAGGTCTTTCCCCCATTTAGGTTGATACCCAGGAAAGTGACGCTGATTATTGGGGCTATGATGCAGGTAGGAACTGAAGGCTGCATGCCCACCTGCCCCTGCTCGTGGCCCCTGCCTTGCTCTGGGCATGCCCGCCTCATGGGGAGTCAGAGGGCTAAGATGGGGAGCGCTGGGGCGTGGGTGCCCTTGCCTCTGAGGATGAGTCGGGCTCACGGGCACTGCTCTTTCTCCCCACCCCAGATCACCTCGGAGGGTGGCCCCCAGCCCCAGTCTAACATCCTCTTCTCCATCAGCAACGAGAGCGTTGCTGTGGTAAACGGTGCTGGGCTGGTGCGGGGGCTGGCCGTCGGCAATGGCACTGTGTCCGGGGTGGTGCAGGCCGTGGACGCGGAGACTGGCAAGCTTGTCATCGTGTCTCAGGTAATGAGCGTGGGCTCTGCTAGACGTGGGGTGCTTCTGAACCGTCCCTGGATGCAGGCCTCCTAGTGGTGGGGCGCAGGATTCTCTGCAAGAGCTGGGGCGCTTGGCAGCTGTTTACTGGGCTCTGGCTCTGCTTGTGAGGACTACCTCCCTCTGACGGTTCTGCCTCTGCCCTTGGAGCCCACAGCCCCTGCTGCCACCCACCCCACGACCAGTGCCAGCCTAGCCAACCTGGGTTCCCCAGGATGGCTCTTCTCCACACTGAGTCTCCCCAGCTGCTCCTTTCTTTTTTTTTTTAATGTTTGTTTTTGAGAGAGAGAGAGAGAATACAAGTGGTAGAGGGGAAGAGACAGAGGGAGATAGGATCCACAGAGCCCAACATGGGAATCGATCTCACGAACTGTGAGATCATAACTGGAGCCGAAGTTGGATGCTCAACCGACTGAGCCGCCCAGGTGCCCCTCCCCAGCTGCTCCTCGAGGACCAGAGTCTGGTCTCCAACCCCATCCCTGCCCTGGGGACATTCCAGTATGTGATGGTCACGGCAGCCCCCTAGATCTCTCAGCACCCCTCCCCCTGGGCACCCTCCTTCCCAGAGCCTGACTTTGATGTGACATAGAGGTCATTGATTTACTCCGTTTTGCCGGAGTTTCAGTCTCTCTGCAAACAACCTGGTTAAACCACAAAGTCCTTCCGTCATGTAGTCGAGGCCCTGATTCTACCTATTGATTTGATAAAGACCAGCAAGCCTTGGAATGTGCAATCTGTCCTGTGGCATGTGCAGCACGATTCAGAGAGACGTCCTGGAGAGGAAGATGAAGGACCAAGGAGGCCTTGCCTTTTTTTTCCCCCCTTCTAAATAAAGGATTAAGGCTTTCAGGAGGTAGCCTGTTTTTTCTCCTTTTGGGTGCCCAGGTGGCTGAAATGGCAGCTGGCTAGAACTTTGGCCAGAGGGGCTGACGGCCATGCATTTTCCTCCCAGCCACTTCTCTCTTTTTTTATAAAAATTTTTTTTTTTTTGAGAGAGAGTGTGTGTGTAAGGACAGGAGGAGCAGAGAGAGAGGAAGAGAGAAAGAATCCCAAGCAGGCTCCCCACTGTCTGTGTGGAGTCCAATGTGGGGCTCGAACCCACAACCGTGGGTTCTCACAACCGTGAGATCATGACTCGAAACCAACCAGGGGCCCCCACTTCTCTTTGTGGTCTGCCCTTGCTGGGCCACCCCTCTTTGTGTCTTCCATCTGTCAGTGTGGGAGAGGAACTGGGGGAGGGTGCTGGCAGCCCTGGGTAGATAGAGGGGCTTTGTCACCAGTCCCACCTGAAATCCATCTCCTCGAGCCCAGGCGGGCAGGAGTTCAGCCTGAGGCCCATGTTTCCACAGTGTACAGGATTCTGCTCAGAAGCTCCCAGTTCCACCTGGCTAAACCAGGTCATAGAATCAGCACCCATGGGCCAGGACTGGCAGAAAGAGAGTGGGCAGTGAAAAGGACAAAGGCAAGGAAGACAATGGAAGTTTATTGAATACCTACTCTATGCCAGGCATTATCCCGGATCACCAGACACAGGAAGTGGGCTCAGTATGACCAGATGCAAAATAGGCTTACTGGTTTTAGTGGCCTGGGTTCAATAAGAGTCACTAGCATTATAAAGAAGCCTAATAACTTTGATCTTGGACCAGATTAAGAGGAGTATAGACTTCAGAATGAAGGAGAGTATATAGTCTGCTGTAACCAGACTCTGTATCCTGCATCTGTTCCAGTACCCTGCTCACTGACAGAGAGAGACACGTTACATTTGGGGTCAGGAGGATCTGAAATCCTGTCCTGTAGGGCCACTCAGCCTAAAGAACAGTCTCCGGTCACTGCTCCCTCACATCTGTGGTGCTGACCTGGAGCAACTTGGTGAGATAGGGCTGCGGGCTCAGGAGACCAGGCTGTGAGCCCTAAGGGAATGGGAGGAACAGTGGCCAGCTGCGTGCGGGGTGAGCCACCCACAGAACCAGGCTGCCTGGGGAAGCGGGGCATGGTGCTAGACACTTGAGAGCACCTTCTAACCACACGGCTCCCAAGCCAGCCTTGGCAAGACCCTCCCTCCATGGGGGGGTCCCTTCGTGAAACACCCACCATCGGCTCACTGCCTCCACCCCAGCTGGCCTGAGCCCTAAAGCCCTTTCCCTAGGACCTCGTGGAGGTGGAAGTGCTGCTTCTCCAGGCGGTGAGGATCCGCGCCCCTATCACTCGGATGCGGACGGGAACCCAGGTGAGGCCAGGGCCCCTCCAGCCCCTGCTGCCAGTGCTTGCCAGCTGAGCAGGCTGAGCAGCCTCTTGGCGGGTCTCAGGCTCTGAGCTCTGGTGCAGGATGAGCTTGGGGGGGAGTCACTGCTAGGTCGCTGGTTCCTCTCCTGCTCAACCCCTGCTGTCTCTGAGGTCAGACTGGGCTTCAGGAAGGAGCCCTGCCCGCATTTCCTGCTCCAGGCCCCACGGGCATTCCGTGTTTTCTCGATCCCCGCGCAAAGCCCTCGGCATAGCATTTATCCCTCCATTTCTGTGTTAGCACAATTGTTGAGTGATGCCTGTGTCCCCTTTCCCCTGAGTCTGTCACCTTCCCGCCCCTGGGATAGCACCTGGCGGGAACAGGAGCTAACATTAATGTTCGTATAGCGGGTACTCAGGCTTTCTGTGAAGTGACTCATTTGACATTCGTTAATAAGCTGTGAGGTGGCTCCCGGTGTCGTACTCTATGAATACATAGGAAGCTTACAGCCTCCACCCAGGGACACACGGCTTGTAAGTGCCAGAACTGGAAGTCGACCCAGGCAGCCTGGCCTGGAGTCCGTGATCCTGCCTCCACGTGTTTCCCTTAGTGGGCACTCAGAAGGTGCGGGGTGAGGGAGCCCGTGAACCCCACCTGCTCCTGCTGCACGTGAGCAGGAACCCCCTGCTAGATTGAGAAAGAGGTTAGGGAAGAACGGGGCACCCATTGCACAAAGGAGGCGGGAAGGCACCCGGGCCCTTGGAGGTGCCCCAGAGCTTGTGGGGGGCAGTCTTGGAGGCAGGACTCTGGTGGTCACGGCGTGGCTTCTCTCCGGCAGATGCCTGTTTACATCACTGGGATCACCAGCAACCAGAACCCTTTCTCCTTTGGCAATGCCGTACCGGGCCTCACATTCCACTGGTCTGTCACCAAACGGGACATCCTGGACATCCAGGGGCGGCACCACGAGGTACCCACCTACCCAGAGCCCCCTCCCCCAGAGTGCACCGGCAGGGAGGGTTCTCATATTTCTGCACTCAAGGTCTACACCCTCCCTCCCGGGCTGGTCCCAGCCCCCTTCTGCCCTCTGTCCAGGCTTGTCAGGATACCTTCTCCTAAATGTTGCCACCACACTGTCCCCCGCACCCCCACCAGTGTCCTGCTTCTGTTCCCAGGCCTCTCATGACCAGGAAAATGAGCTCCTAGCTCTACCTGCACCCAGTTTGGGACTCCCCTCAGCCCTTTCCACTTTAAGCACGTTCTTGCTAATGTGAGTGGCTTCATAGGTAACCCGCTTCAGAAGACAGCCTTGTGGAAAGTTCCAGAACATCACAGACGCTTGATCAGGGCCCCTAGTCTGTATTCTGACCTCCTTTCTGAGGTGATGCCTGGCAGCCCTGGGGGCTTTTTCCAGATTTACCCCAGGAGGCAAACTCCCCTCCTCTTTGCCCTTCTTAGAGGGCTCTGACCTCTGCTCAGCCCTCAGGGCTGGCTGAGTAGCTACCAGCCCCCTCTTTGTGCTGACGGCCCATACATGGGAAGGGACATGCCCATTTGCCCAGGGAGCCAGTGGGGAAATGGAACAATGGGACAGGTTTCCAGCTCTGGTGACTCTAGTCTCCCATCCCTGGGTCCTACAGGACTCAAGCGTGGGGTGGTTTTAAAGATTCTTCTAGCCTTATCTATGCACCATGGGGAAGGTCCTGTCCCCAGTGCCAGGGAGCTTCCCATGACTGTTCCCATGGCACAGACATCCCATAATAGAGGGGCTCTTCGGGGAAACTCTGCCAAGTCTAGCAAATACCTCTTGCCTCACCACCCACTTCACACCCTCAAGGCTCTGAGAACCCTGCTCACCGGGGTAGACCCAACATGCACCCACGAGCCCTGTGGCACTGTTCCCGCACTCATGTGGGGTAACAGCCCCCCCACCAGAGCAGGGAGGCGACAGCCTTTGAGAGCAGACAGGCGGCCCTCAGGGGGACTGGAGCCCCCTTCCCCCGCTGAGAATGTGTTTGGGGTCTTTGTCAGGCTTCTCTCCGGCTCCCGTCACAGTACAACTTTGCCATGAACGTGCACGGCCGGGTGAAAGGCCGGACCGGGCTGAGGGTAGTGGTCAAGGCTATGGACCCTGCCGCCGGACAGCTGCACGGCCTCACCAAGGAGATCACTGATGAGATCCAAATCCAGGTAAAGGGCAGGTGGGCAGAAGCCACTGTTAAGGGGAAGTACATGCTAATCCAGTGGCCTCTCCCCCTGGGGGCCATTCGGGCACACAGCGTCTCTTCAGCCACCCCACACCTGATGGGTTATGAGACTTCAGGGAGCCCAGAGATGGGGCTACCTGAGAGCATAGGATGGGGACGATTGGCTGGCAAGAGGGAATGGCATGAACAAAGGCCTGGAGATCCGAAATAGCTTGATGTCCTCCCCATATAGCAGATCATTCTGAGCATGGAGTCTGAGGCACCTTCGTGTGAGGAAAAAGCTGGAAGATTGTCTGGGGCATTAATTGAATTGTCAGTGTTTGTTTTGCCAACACTCACAGGCCATGTAACAGAGGCCAACCTGCCTTTCCCCAGTTTTCAGTGTTGCCTCACCTGTGAGGTGCCCCAAGTAGCCTATGGGGCAGCAGCTCTGGGCCCTGCTGCCTGCTGATGAGCCTGAGGCCCTGGGGGTGGGGTCAGGGTGTCCCCACCAGGTTGCAGTGAGTGGGTGGTGGGTCCTGAAAGGCCTGGAGGGCCATGCGGTATATACAGCCTGGAGATGGTGTGACCCATCGATTCATATACGGAAACAGAGCCTCGGAGAGGGAGGGGGCCTGCTCCAAAATCCCAGAGGTGCAGCACTGAGTCAGGACTGGAAGCCCAGCAGTTCTCCTGCCCAGGCCTCAGTGCCTGCGTCTCTCTCTCCAATCTGCCCTCCTCCCTCTCCTGTCCATCCGGGCCCCTCGGTATAACAAGAGAGGTGACAAGTTGCTTCTAAAGAGCTTTTTTAGGTTCAGGGGCCCCATTCTGCTGATCTGGGACCCAGTAACCTCTGAGACACCTTAAATTGCAGAGAAAAATTGGGGGTACTTGGGTGGCTCAGTTGGCTAAGCGTCAAACTTCAGCTCAGGTCAGGATCTCATGGTTCATGGGTTCGAGTCCCATGTCAGGCTCTGTGCTGACAGCTCAGAGCCTAGAGCCTGCTTCTGATTCTGTGTCTCCCTCTCTCTCTGCCTCTCCTCCACTCACACTCTGTTTCTCTCTCAAAAATAAATGTTAAAAAATGTTGTAAGTAAAAATTGGAAGCAGCCCCTGAATGAGAGAAAAGAAACATATTCAGGTCCCCTCTTCAAGAAGAAATAAACTATTTTCTAACCAGGTGCCTATCTAGTCAGGGGTAAAGATTTTCAAAGAAAGAAACCCTCATTTACCACCCCCCTCACCTTGGCCTTCATATGTGTGTGTACACACACACACACAGACACACACACACTTGCACGTCTGCACATACAGACATAAACACACCCAGACACGTAACATACATATACGTGCAGAGACACAGACACACGTGTATACACAAATACACAGACATGCACAGATACACGTTCTTCCCAGTTAAAATGAAATCATGTCTGGCACCTTCTCATTGGATCAAAGAGCTTTTCAGCCTTCAAATTCTGTGACCCCACATGAGTGACTGAGCATCTTTGTGCCTCAATTTTCCTAGCTGATAGCATTTGGAGGTTTGAGTTCGTCAGAGACTTAGAGATGCTGGATCCAGCCCCACAGGTGTATTTGATTTGGCTCATTCAGTGGTCGAAGCCATTTTCTTTTGTTGCCAACATTTAAAAATAGGAAGACGTATAAAAATCCAATAGGCAGCTTGTCCTGAAGATACACAGCATTTTACCACAGGCCCAAATCAGCAGGAGATGTGAGGCCCCTCCCTTGGCTCCACCACTCCCCCCAGTCTTTGGATGGTGAGGCCACATGTCAGTGCCATTGACCCTGGCGCTAGCATTATTGCTTTCCTTACCGTTGAGTTAACAGGAAAATAAGATCTCTCCCGCACCTTGATTTTCCTCTAAAGAGGGACAACAGGGGTGCCTGGGAGGCTCAGTCAGGTAGGCATCTGACTTCAGCTCAGGTCATGATCTCACGGTTTGTGAGTTTGAGCCCCACATTGGGCTCTGTGCTGCCAGCTCAGAGCCTGGAGCTGCTTCAGATTCTGTGTTTCCCTCTCTCTATAGCTCTGTCCTGCTCATGCTCTGTCTCTCCCTCTGAAAAATAAATAAAATAAATAAATAACAACAAAAAATATGCATTGAAGACAAACAGGAAGGAGGAGGAGACGTATGTGTGCATACTTCCTGTGCAGCATGCGTCTGCTTCAAAATCACTTGCCTACTGGAAAGATTCACCTGACCCCAGAACCCCATCTAGCCCCCAGAGGCCATGTATCATTCACCTTTCCGGAAGTGCCGCCACTCACATCGCTGTTCGAACCCCACAGCTCTGTGTGACAGACACGGCGAGGATTATTAGTTTCAGACCCATTTTACAGATGAAGAAATCCAGGCTCACGTATATGATCAGAACACAGCAATGCTGGGAGGGAGGGAGTTTTCTCGGAAAACTGAGCCCTTAGGGTCCAGCCAGTCTCATCAGATCAGAAGCCAGTGGGGAGCTCAGAGATGTGCTCAGTGTCCTGGCCCGGATGCCAAGGGAAGTCCTCCCAAGGGTTCCTAGAGAAGGGGTGGTGGGCAATCAGAGGGCATGTAGGGAGAGGTCTAGAGTTCTGTAAGTGCTGCCACCGTGGGCTGGGGAGCCGTTGAGAGCCTCGGGGCTCCTGGGAAGTGATGGTCAGATCCACTCGGACCCTACCAGGTTTATCATCTGCTGCCCTGGTTTGCTGATGCACCCGCACCGTGCAGATCTCATGGGAGTGTGGCAGGAGGGAGCCAGATGGGGGTTAGTCTGAGATGGTCGTAGTGAGGAGCAGCTGAGCAAGACCCTGGGTCCTGGAGTTCTGCACGCTGCCTTCCGTGCCCACAGCCTGTCCCCACCACCGGGACTTCAGGGAGGGGCTCCTGCTCCCTGGCTCCATGAAGTAGATGCCGTCAGGGCGCACAAACGTGAGCCCTCCTGCTTGCTCTCGTCACACGCTCGGCCTCTCTTAAAAGTCAGCCCTGACAGGTGCTGGCAACAGCGACCCTCCTCGTGCCTCAGCCCCATGGGTCTCCCTGCCGGGAGGGGAGGGGAGCAGGTTACCCGGCTGTGGCTCCGGTAGCATGACGGGAAACAGAACTCACCCTCCGTTCCAGGTATTTGAAAAGCTGCTGCTGCTGAGCCCTGAAATAGAAGCAGAACAAATATTAATGTCACCCAACTCGTTTATAAAGCTTCAGACAAACAGGTACGTGACTCAGCACTTGTGTGCAGCCAGGCTGAGAAGCTGCGCTCACCATCCGAGGGCTCATTTGTCAAAGCTGTCAGGAGCCGTGGGTGTTTCAAGCCAACTGCGTCTTTCTGGGCTTGAAGTGGGTGAGGCTTCCGCACTCCCCTCCCCTCTGCCACAGATGTCTTCTGCTGGTCCACTTGTTCCTGAGGGTCCAGCTTTTCTCCCCCATTGCCTTGAAAGCTTTTAATGTCCCCTGCTCAAGTCTGCTGCTTCAAGACTGGGGCTTCAGAGGGCAAGAAGTGCTTCCTGGAAGAGTTAAATTGTCAAATGTCCCTTTATCTTTGAGACTTACTGTGCAATGTGAATAGTTCCTGAAACAGCAGCACGGGCACTGCCTGGGAGCAGGTTAAAATGCAGACCCTGAGCCCCATCCCAGACCCGCATGTAACCAAACCCCGACTCGACAGGGACGCCCGTCAGTGTCTGCAAGGCACAGGTTTAAAGCACATGTGCAAATGTTATTCCCACCTTGCATTCAAACGGGGTGCCTTTGGTGGCAAGGACTTGCATGTGACCTGCAGCTGCTCAGTGGGGGAGGGGCTGTAAGGACCACAGGAGTGCTGGCATGTTCCATGAAACGCGCACATGTGGTGGTCCTTCATCCACGAGTATCTCAAAGCCAGGCTGTATGCTAGGCTTTTGGAACAGTTGTGTGACGTACTGGTGTGGAAGCGAGAAGTATGACATGAGAAGGGGACAGCAGACAGGTATAATGGTTAAGCCAAAGCCCAAAGAAGGGCCTTGGGGATAGAGATAGAGATGCTCGTGCTGGGTCTTGAGGAGTGAATAAGAGTTCTGCAGGTGCCCAGGAAGGGGTTAGTGGAGGAACATTGAGGTAGAGGCAATAACGTTTACCTCAGTGTCATCTGAGGAGGGTCTGTCAGTCTGCACGCAGAGAGCAAGGGGAGGTGGGCAAGCCCTGGGGGATGAACACCTTTACTTCCTGTTGCTTCTTTGCTTTGTAATAAGCATGAAACAACGTGGGATGTGTTTTCCACCCAGCACAGATAGTCCGTAGCTTAACAAACCACTCTCTGAGCAAGCAGCCTATTTTCATCCTTGGAAACAGGACAGGGCAACACTATTGCTTCCCTTTCACAGTCAGGGAAACTGAGGCCAAGAGAGGCGGCATGTAGCTGCTTGCCAGGCATTGGGACTGCCCTCAGGTTCTGCCCAACTCAGAACCCTTTTATCTCTCCACTGTGCCTGGCCACCTTGTGTCAGTAAATGGGAAGGCTTGCCCCAGAAACGATCGTGCACAGCAAATGTGCCCTGAAGCTGATGAGAGGAGCTCGCCCTCAGTCCCTTCCCCCAGAAGCAGCACTCTCCTTGGAACCATCAGTTTTCCAAATTAAGTTTCCCGTCTAGTCGTGCTGCGCACCCGGGTCCTAATGCACAGTGGGGCTAAGGTCAGGCCTTTTCCTTCTCGCAGGAGCCATCACAGAACCCAGATGGCTGTATCTCAGGGCAGGGGTGCCAGGCCCCTTGCTGCAACCCACTCCCAGTGCTGTGCTCTGAAAATCTGAGTCTGTTTGTTTTCCAAAGGGATGGAGCGGCCTCTCTTAGCTACCGCGTCCTGGACGGGCTGGAGAAGGTTCCTGTCGTGAACGTTGATGAGAAAGGCTTCCTGACTTCAGGGTCCGTGATTGGGATGTCAACCGTCGAAGTGACCGCCCAAGAGCCTTTTGGGGCCAACCAGACCATCCTGTTTGCTGTAAAGGTAGCATCATGTTTTCCTCCTTTTTGGAGTAATAAAAGCAGTGTATTGAGGTAAAGAACTCCCCCTCGCAGGTATAAAATCCATTCACCTCCAAGCTGAGAAATTATGGGTAAGAATTTATTGAAAATAATTTGGGGGCAGAGGTCCTAGATGGAAAGTTATAGAATCTTCTAGATGTCAGAGCTGGAGATGGTTGGAGATTATGGATCGCAGTGGCCTCATTTCATAGATGGAGAAACTGAGGCCCAGCGAGGCCCGTGATTTGCTGGGACTGGCACCCTGGTGTCCTGAGTGGGCAGCTGGTACCTGGAACATAGTAGGTATCTGTGTGCATTGACTGCATGTGCTGACACCCAGCACAGAGATGGTTGCATTACACAGGTGGCAGCATGTGTGATTCAGTGACCTGTTTTACAGGCAAGGACCCTGGGACTCATCATTAAGGTGACTCGCTCAGCAAGTCACTCCCAGTGGAGGAGAGTCAGAGTCTGGGCCCGAGCCCTAAGCCTGGTCAGCCGGGTTGTGTCCTCTGGTCACGTCACGGCACGTCCCATGTCCCTCTCCCATCCAGTGCTCCGTGGTGGTGGGGGCTTTGTCCTCTGGTGTCCTTGGGTTGGGTCCCCAAATTTCCCTCCACTATCTCATCATAGCCACTTTCTGAATCCTGGGTGACAGACAGGATCTGTGACTTCAAGTTCAAGATTTTCCTGGGGTCACAGATCTATTTCCTTAATTAATGTCTCCTTGTTTCCATAATTACTGCCTGGCAGGGAACCTGCACCCTAGGTTTTGAGTGAGTGAAAGCAACTTGCTGCTCATCCTACTTCAGCAAACATGTGCCAAGCACCAGCTGTGTTCCGGTCACTGCACTGCCGACCTTTATCCAAGAAACAGGGTCTTCTGAGCGAGGGCTACCTTTCTGGCCAGAATAGATTCTCCGTGGGGTTGGGGACCCAGGGCTGCTCTCTCTGGAGCTCGGGTTTCTGGGCTCCGTAATCCCTTTCCCTGGAGCATGTGCCAGCACACGGTGGCTTCTGGGCTGATGTTCCACAGTCCAAACTGGCATGACTTCCACTTTAAACACCTGAGAGCCAGGTTTTAGAAGGAAAACTGAACACTGAAAACCCAGGGGATATTTTTGCAAATGTGAATAATGATCTAATTTTTCTAAGTGAGCAGTTTTGATTCTTGTAGATTGGGGGGGTTTGTTTTTAGTAAGTCCAGCCTGCTGTGTGGGAAAGTGGGGTTCTCGTCACTAGGTTGGGACTCTCGGGGGACAAGACCTTTTCTCTTTCCATGATCCCTGAGTCGATCCAGCCCCTGGTCCCTCCTGAGGCAGCCCCCCACCAGGAGCAGGTGAGGCTGGTCCTCAGGGCAGTCACTCCCACACACGCTTGCTGTCCTCAGGTGTCTCCTGTGTCTTACCTGAGGCTCTCCATGAGCCCCGCCCTGCACACCCAGAACAAGGAGGCTCTGGCAGCCCTGCCTCTGGGAATGACCGTGACCTTCACCGTCCACTTCCACGACAACTCCGGAGACATCTTCCATGCTCACAATTCCATCCTCAGCTTTGCAACTAACAGGTGAGGTGTGGGTGAGGCTCATTTCCCTCGTGCAGATGCAGGCCAGGGGTACCTGGATTTCATGTATGGGGGGTGGCTGAGTGGTAACATGGAGAGTCTAGTGCCCCTGGAAGAAGAGCTTTACTGCCTTGTGGTGGGAAGCTGTTGGTGATGTCCCCTGGTGGCCAGAGGTGAGGTGTTGGGGTTTGTGATAAACCCTTGTGTACCCATGAAAGCCGGACCGCAGGGGAGATGTAAGCAGGCTGCCCATTGCGCTAGCCCTGTGATGGGTGGATGCCAGTCATTGATCACAGGGTTTATAGAAGTCGGTCAGAGCAGGGTGCACACCTTCCAGTGCTCTGGTGCTGGTGAGGAAGGAGTGTGACATTCACTGCATCTGCGGTGTACAGGCCTTTCCACGTGACATCCCACTGACTCCTCCCTATAGCCTGTTTGAGAGAGAGACAGAGTGTGAGTGAGGGAGGAGCAGAGAGAGAGGGAGACACAGAATCTGAAGCAGGCTCCAGGCTCCGAGCTGTCAGCATAGAGCCCGACGCAGGGCTCCAACCCAGGAGCTGTGAGATCATGACCTGAGCCGAAGTGGGACGCTTAACCCAAGTCATCCAGGTGCCCCACCATCAACCTGTTTTACCAAGACCTCCAGGCGATTCTAAAGGTTGAGAACTACTGGCCCAGGGGCAGGCAGAGCAGCTCAGAGGAGAAGAGAGAAGCAGCTGGCCTAGGAGGAAGGACACTTATCCTCCTAAAGGAACCCTTTAGGCTTCCAGGGTGTCTGGGGAGCAGAAGGCTGTATCCAGGTGTGGGTGACCATTGCAACTTGGCCTGAGAGGCCTGCTCAACACACCCGGGCCGGGCATAGCGGGGCATAGCCTGGTGGAGGAACCGAGGTTAGGAGTCAGACGTGGTTCAATCCCCAGCTCTGGCCTTTGTGGGGCCTTGCCAAACAAGGCAGCTCACCTCTCCAGGCCTCTCTTTCTGTACCTGTCATGTGGGGAACACACCTAGTCCTCAGGGCCAGCAGCTTCTCTGTCATAGAGAAGGCCTTTGGCACACTGTGGAGCTCCGTGCACGGCGTATGGGCCCTCCGTGAGTCTGGGGCCTAGGCCACCCTGGAGGACACAGAGCCAGCTCCTCCCAGCCCCTCAGCTCCCCCACAGAGGTCCCGCCGGCCCTGTTAGTGGTGGGAGCCTCTCTCCTGTAGCCCCTGAGAGCTCCAGAGAGAGAAGGCGTGGTGGAGGAGCATGATAAAGCCAGAGGCCCTACCCGTCAGGCCTGCCAGTCTGGGCCTTTCCACCAGAGCGACCTTGGCTGCTGTTGACCGAGCACCCGCTGTGTGCCAGGTGCCAGGCTTGGTGCTTTATAGCCACTGACCTGGTTTAGTGCTTGCATCAAGCCTGGACGTCGGTACATATTAACCCCATTTTACTGATGAGGAAGTTGGTAGAGGCCGTGCCTCCCAAGAATGTCCATGTTCCCTGTTGGGAAAGACAAGCAACCATCTTGCAGCTCACCTTGCCCTCCGCTTTCCCTGCTGGGACGTGGGGGACGTGCTGTGGGCCATATCCCCCGGGGAGGAGATGAGGCCAGGTTTGTGCTGCTGCAGTGGCCCGAGCTCTGCACCAGGTGCTCGGTAACCTTGAACCAGAGGGATGCCTGGGGCCACCGTCCACAGAAAGCTTGGCCCAGCAGAGGCCTCGACTACATTTTTCCCTCCATAGCTGGGGGTTCTTTCCTGAGACTGAGAGCCCACTCCCCTTCTTGTGCCTAGAGACGAGTTTGTGCAGATCGGGAAGGGCATTGCCAACAACACCTGTGTCATCCGCACTGTCAGCGTGGGTCTGACGCTGCTCAGCGTGCGGGACACGGAGCACGTGGGCCTGTCCGACTTCGTCCCGTTGCCTGTCCTACAGGCCATCTCCCCGGAGCTGTCTGGAGCGGTGGTGGTGGGTGACATCCTCTGTCTGGCCACAGTTCTGGTGGGCCTGGAAGGTGAGAGAGAGAAAGATACTGGCTGAGGTTGGGGTTGGGGGAGCATACTTTTGAATCAGGGGCAGCCTTAAAGATGGGAGGGGGCCCCTGTTGTAAGACAAGCAGGGCTTGTATGACATTCAAGAGCAGGGGGCAGGAAATGGTGGTCCAAACCCAGCATGCTGCCTCTTTTTGCAAATACGTGTTGGGAACTCTGCCCACCCTCATTTACATGTTGTTAGAGGCCATTGTTCCCCTACAACTTCCCGGTTCGAGTGGTGGCATCAGAGACCTCTGGGTCTGCATGGCCCAACAGACATGCCACCCCGCCCTTTATGGAGAAAACTCGCCAACCCGTGCACTAGTATTGCGCAGTCTATATGGAAGTTTCTAGCACTGTGGAAGCATCCCGTATTGAGGCTGTCTAACACAAGGGGCACTGACCATCCACCCCAGGAATGTGGCTAATGCAACTGAGGAGGAACGTTGTTTAATTTTAAGTCATCTTGCGGCTGGTGGATACCACGTGCCTGTACAGCCTGCATCTAGAAGGAAATGAAAGCGCAGAACAGCTATCTGCCATTCAGTGATCTCCGGGTTTCAGCCATTCCTGTACCACCCGTATGTCCATGACCTACGTTGCTCAATCTTTTTTTTTCAAATTGACTCCCTATTTTTTTACCTAATTAAATCCATTAAAAATTTTTTTTTAATGTTTTATTTCTGAGAGAGAAAGAGAGACAGCATGAACAGGGGAGGGTCAGAGGGAGAGAGAGAGATACAGTATCTGAAGCAGGCTTCAGGCTCTGAACTAGCTGTCAGCACAGTGCCCGATGCAGGGCTCGAACCCACAAACTGTGAGATCATGACCTGAGCCAAAGTTGGACGCTTAACTGACTGAGCCACCCAGGCGCCCCTTTTTAAAAAAAAATTTTTTTAATGTTTTATTTAATTAAATTCATTTTAAAAGTACATTCAACGCTGCCCCTAAAGAAAAGCAAGTATAATTTGCCAGAAATAGGATGTGGTTGTTGAGTTACCTTGTTGTACCTGTTACATAATGTGATTAACTTTTAAGTAAGAAACGCTGTCTAGCGCCAGCTGGTGAGCTGACACTTGCTTTGTTTGCTTAAAAGGGATTGATAAACATCTGGGGGTGGGCAGGGGTGGTGCTGTGGGGAGGGCCAGCAACCAGGCCAGCCCAGGACAAGGGAACAATGAAGGGATTGAAGAAAGCAGGCGCTGGAGTGCAAGCAGGGCCGGAGGCTCACTCTGGGCAGGGTCATAGCCGCTCAGAGAGCAGGTGCACTCCAGGCGGCCACAGCCAGGGGCCGGGGCCAGAGGGAGTGGGCCAGAGCCAGGGTGCAGAGGCAAGTGGCGTGGCTTCTACTCTGAGTGTGATTCGGGGCTTCCCTGGCAGCATGTGGAGAACGGGACCGGGGTCACCCAGAGACTAGCACGGTCACCCAGGTGACGGGTCGGGGCGGGCATGGCAGGTGAGGAACGGAGGAGTGACAGCCTCAGCTTTCTCTCCCAGGCCTGTCCGGAACCTGGAGCTCCTCAGCCGACAGCACCCTCCACATCGACCCCAGGACGGGCGTAGCTGTGGCCCAAGAGGCAGGAACTGTGACGGTTTACTACGAGGTTGCTGGGCACCTGAGGACCTACAAGGAGGTGGGGCCTTGGGGCATGTGTGATGCAGCCCTTAGCTTTCTATCCTGAATGGCTCCCTTGCCTTTACAAAGGAGAGGCACTAGCACCCTGCTTGGCAGTCAGGGTTTGGAGTCCTGAGTCAGAGGTCTGCTTCCCACTTCCTCTGGGATCAGACAGGGGCCCTTTTCTTCCCAGACCCCTGCCTCCCCACGTTTAAAATGGTGTCATGACCAGGACCAACCTCCTGGGGCCGCCCCCAGCGCCCATGCACACCAGGGGAAGGGGCAGGAATGTCCCCTGTGGGTGCTTCCCCGGGAGTCTCAGCGTGGGCAGGCCGGCGTGGCCATTTGGCATCTCCCGCAAAGTTACGCTTCCCTGGCAGGTCACCTTTTGAGTCTCTCTGGAGGCGAACAAAACCGTTGCCTCTTTTATTTATCTCCAGCCAAGAATGAATCAATGAGCAGTGTCTGGCCACGTTCCAAATGTGTCTCATTTTAGAGCCAGCGTGCACGTGATCGAATCCAACTGTTTAACCTAATGGCTTGCATATTTGGTGCCAAGGCTCTGCAGTGGGGGAACCGGTTGCAGATAGAGGCACCTTGTGACTAATAAAGCTGTACTCTCCCAGGAGGAGCCACAGAGAGTAGGTAGGGGTGAGTGGGAGGGGGGCTGGAGGAGAGCACCTGTCGAAGGCAAAGGTGTGCAGGGCTCAAGAGCATAGGCAGTCAAGAGGAAGTGGAGGCAGGCATTGCAATCAGATCATGGGATACACTTTGGGTTCTGGGTAGTTCCTGGTTAAGCATGTGAGCTTCGGGGCCAGGCTACCTGGGTTCAAATCCCAGCCAGGCCACTGAGAGGCTTTGTGGCATTGGGCAAGTTATTTCACCTCTCTGTGCCTTGGTTTTTCTGTCTGTAAAATGGAGATAAGAGGACTGTGAGGATTAAAAGAGTTATCTATGTGAAGCACTTAGAATGGTACTCAGCACCTAGCACATGTTCAGTAGGTATTAGCTGCACCTGTTACTATTTTGGAGTGAAGAGGCAGAAGCTTATGCCAGACCCAGTAGGGATTTACCAGAGTTTTTTGTTTTTAAAGTAGAATGATGGAGATCAGTGGCAATATTTGGAATGAGTACCCAGTGGCTGGTGGAGTCTAGGGAAAGATGATGAGTGGATTGAAGTGTGGCTGGCTTGAGGCGTTGGCAGCAGGTGTTTCCAGAGCTCCAAGGCAGAAACCTGGAGACGGGGTGGGAGTCCACAGCACAGAAGTGGTTCTCAAAGACCTGAGAGTCTTTGGGGACATGCAGAACATACCAGAGCCAGAGGGGAGTGGAGCGAGACCTTGGGTCCCCTCTGCCAGGTGTGGAGGACAAGGCAGAGGAAGCAGGGAGAAGATGGCAGGAGTCAGGGGTACAGGAGAAGGTGAGAAGACCAGGGCCAGGATATGGGACCCACACGTGAGTCTGGGGTGATGGGGCCAGCCTGCACTCCTGCAACAGCCATGGGCCTGGGAGCTACGTGGGCTTTGGGTAGGAGTGAGACCCCATCCCTCCCCTTCAGGAGATCATGTTCTTGTAGAAATCAGACCTGGGGGAGCCTGGAAGTGCTGAGTGCCTGCCTGGAGGTGGACGAACAGCCTTCCACTTGGAGGGGGCCTGCACAGGCCGATGAGGGTCAGGTTCTGCGGGCTTGTGGGGAAGTTGTGTGCCAAGAAAGGCACAGAACTGGGGCATTTGGGTGCAGCCTGGACCAAGGGGCTGAGCAGAGGGCAAATCTGGGAAGACTTGAGTCTGCAGGGGCCTTCAGTTCCCAGGCTATGTGAGTTGCATTTTGGTCAGGTGGATTTATCTGAAATAAATGACAGTAAAGTAAAACGGCTTCTCCTCTCATTGCTGAAAGGAGCCAGAACCCACAGCCGGAACCCACAACCCACCCCACAATGAACGCATTCAGACCTTCTGTTAGGACAAGCAGCCTGTTCAGAGGGAGAGGGGACAAGGCTGTGGGGTCTTACCAGCCTTGGGTATAACCCTAGCTTTGCCACATCTGGCCATGGCTTAAAAAAAGACATTGGGCCTCAGTTTTGTCCCCTGTGCAATGGGCAGTTCCTACATCACAGGCAATAGGGTGAGGTCACAGGGATGCCCCTAGCTGAGCCCACACGTGGTCGATGCTCAGTACAGACACCTTGGCTCTCTCCCCAGATAGTTATCAGTGTCCCTCAAAGGATCGTGGCCCGTTCCGTCCATTCAGGCCAGACCAGCTTCCAGGAAGCCTCCAAAGTGACCATCACCGTGGGAGACAGAGGGTCTAACCTGAGAGGTAAAGAGTGTGGGGCTTTCTTGGTCTGGGGAGGGGCCCCCCCAGGGCCAGGGAGCAGAGAGGAGGCTCCCTGTGGCCCTCCTCAAACTCACACCAAAGGCAGAGAGAGCATTTAACCCCCACAGGCCTGTTCCTTCCAGCTTTTTAGAAATCTGCGTCTTTTTTCTAAAAGACCCCAGCACCCAGAAACTGCCTGTGTCTGAGTTGGAAATGGCACCTCAGCCCCAGCACACTCGAGGAAAGAACGCCCCAGTTTACTGCCAGCAATCCCGAAAAGTAATGACTTAGCAGGCCTTGCTGCCTATGTTGACTCTTATCTTTTCCAAGTCATGCATAGAACATTTGACCCTGTCCCCTGCCCGAGGCAGCCCTGGACAGCAGCCGCCAGAAATAAACACATCAATAGGGGCCGGGTTTGTTTTTTGTTGTGTGTGTGTGTTTTTTTTTTTAAACCACGTACCCAGTAGAATTAAATACCGCTTTTCTCCTTCTGATTGATGAGATGACTTTACCGCATCACGGCAACCTCTCTGTTCCTGCTTCAGGGCACAGGGCCAATGCTGTGCAGTTGCCAAGATGACACAGTGTATTAGTGGGGGACAGTGGCCTCCTGATGCCCAGAACTAAACTGCTCATTCTCCCCCTGCTGACAGGAACAGACGATGTGCATTAGTGGGCCCGACCCCTCTGCCATGCTGCTGGGTGCACGCTCTAGCCCACATGCAGAGATTCTGACTGAAATTGCCCACGATTCAGAATGACCTTCCTCCATAGAATTGTCCTCAGCTTTTCTAAACTGTGGCGCGATCACAAAGCCCTGGGCCGCCCTCAGGGGGCCTGGTGTGGAAGGAACGTAGGGCATTACTCGGCCCGGCATGTGGCTACCCTTGCTTCCCTGTTTTGGGCCCTGCAGACTGGTATGGGGGCTAGGGTGTGGCAGCCAGGAGGCCTGGCCCATGCCCGTCTCACCCCTTTCTGTTTCCAGGTGAGTGTTCCCCCTCCCAGCTGGAAACCATCGAGACTCTGCACCCAGAATCGCTCATCAGCTGCCACCTCCAGTTTAAGCAGGACGTCTTCGATTTCCCAGCACGTGACGTGTTCACGGCAGAACCAGGATTTGACGCCACTCTGGGTGAGTTTGTAAGGGTTTGCATGTGAACATTGGCCTACATGGAGGGTTCCCTTTGGTGTGCTGGGCTCACAACAGCCATCTGTCCCGGCAGCCATCAGTCAGGAGCCCAGCCTGGCAATCGATGCCCTCATTCTGGCCTGTCATTCATTTCGGCCACCAGGAGGGACTGGCAGTCCTGTGCTGGGTGATGGGCATTCTCAGCAGCCACCTACACACAGCAGGCAGGACACAATCGGGGTTGGAAAGCCCAGGTTCAAGTCCCTTTCTGCTCTTCCCAGCTCAGGCCCAGTGGTGTCAAGGCTTCTTCCCTCAGTGAAATGGGAAGGATAGTGCCTTAGTGCCAAACGGTGCAAGCACGAGGGGGGTGAAAGGACCCTTGCTAACCAGCCAAGGGCCAGACAGTGTGTCCAAGCGTAACTGCCATGACCTGCGATGCCGGGCCACAGACTGGAGAGAATGCCCTGTCCCTTGGCAGACTGGCCACATGACGGGGTGTCTGAGAAGAGGGGTGCCCACATGGGGTGCTTCGAGGGTTCAGTAGGATCATTCCTGCGGTATGCTTAGTGCAGTGTGCAGCATACACTCCTGTCCAGTCTCCACAGTAGTGCCCAGTGTCATTATGATGATGATCGTCGCGGAGCACTGGGGACGTTTTTCAGTTTCTTCCAAGAACGCGCAGCCCAGTCTTGATTAGAGGAGTTACCAACAGCATCATTATTTACTCACCCCTGTCCTGAGCCAGCATGGCTAGGCCCTGACATGCACAGCTGGCCCAGACAACCCTACCCCGGAGAATGTCAGTGCAGCTGGGATCCAGTGAACACAGGTTTCTGAGGAGGGAGTGAGAGAGCTGGTCACAGAAAGGGTGTCCAGGCCAGATCAGGGGTGCTGAAGAGAGAGGTCCCTGGAGGAGGCGATGCCCCACCTGAGCTCTGAAGGATGCATAGGAATTTTGCAGTTAAAAAAGCGAGAAGAAAGTGCTGCGTATGGGTGTAGGTGGGAGAGGGGACAATGTGGAGCATCCTTGTCTCCACAGGCCGGTACCTCTGCTCGGTGACAATGCACAGGCTGACGGACCAGCAGCTGAAGCACCTCAGCATGAAGAAGACCGTGCTGCTGGTCACTGCCTCCATCCCGGGCAGCCGCTTCTCTGGGGAGCATGTTGGCGCCGAGGTGCCCTTCAGCCCAGGGCTTTACACTGACCAGGCTGAAATCCTTTTGAGCAACCACTTCACCAGTTCCGAGGTCAAGGTCTTTGGTGCCATAGAGATTCTAGAGAACCTGGAGGTGAGTGGTGTCCATGCATGCCAGGGCCTTGGAAAGGACTGGGAGGCAGGGAAGACCAGGTGACATGTGGAAGTCCTGGACCACCTCTCTTTAAAATTTAAAAAAAAATTTTTTTAATGTAACTACCCTTAATCTTTTCTTTTTCCCCATACGACTATGTATGAGCTTGTATAATTATGTTAGTTACTGGGAATTCTTCTTTTTTTTTTTTTTAAATGTGTATTTATTTTTGAGAGAAAGAGACAAAGCTTGAGTGAGGGAGGGACAGAGGGAGAGCGAGACACAGAATCTGAAGCAGGCTCTAGGCTCTGAGCTATCAGCACAGAGCCTGATGTGGGACTCAAACTCAGGACTGTGAGATCTATGACCTGATCCAAAGTTGGGTGCTTAACCGACTGAGCCACCCAGGTGCCCCTAGTTACCGGGAATTCTGCCAGACTTCCCCAGGCAGGAGTTCGGCATATGAGAGCAGCACTTGGCCTCGAGCTTACCTAGCACATAGTATATGCTCAGTGAACATTTGGTATGTTCAGTGAATGAAGTCACTGCAGGAATGTACGCCAATGTGGGGCAGGAAGAAATGCTCTAATCCCTAACCTTTCACTGACTCCACATAGCTGCGGACAAGTCCCTAGCCTGGGTCTCAGTTTCTCCGTCTGCTGGAGGCTGGGTGACTGATGTCCTTGGTCCCGCAGCCCAGCAAGCTGGGAGGAGACCTGGGGTGATGTGGCAAAGGGGTTTTTGGCTTCTCCATTTACTCCATCCTTGGTCTCGCTACAGCAAATGTGGATGAACTTTCTTGGACCATGACGACGATGCGTTCATTGCCAGTGATGGAGGGTCTGCCAGCCCAGGGGTTGAGCCGCTGGCCATTGGCCATTAACAGAGCTCCAGGCTGTTCCCTTGGAAGGTTGACATTTGGTGATAGTTCATGTTGGTTTAGCATTTTTTTAAAATTATTTTTAATATTTTTATTTATTTCTGGGAGAGAGAGAGAGAGAGAGCGTGAGCAGGGGAGGGTCAGAGAGAGAGGGAGATACAGACTCTGAAATAGGCTCCAGGCTCTGAGCTGGCAGTCAGCTCAGATGTGGGGCTCAATGTGGGGCTCGAACCCACAAACTGCGAGATCATGACCTAAGCGAAAGTTGGACGCTTAAGCGACTAAGCCACCCAGGCGTCCCGGTTTAGCATCTTTTTTAAAGAGTCCTTGATTAGAATTCAATGATACTGATCTGTCCTTTCCTTAAAAACACTCCAAGCGTAGATGGTATGCTCCTTCCCTGATGTTGTGGATTTCATGCTGTCAGCCAGAAGTACCCCGACATCATCACCTACCTAGGACAGGAGACCAGGGAAGGGTCCCCACCCCTGGCCTTCAGGCCCCAGAGGGAAGCACAGCCCATCAGGCAAGAGTGGGGGCAGGTGGGTGGCTCTCCAGCCTCGTTCTCTCTCCCAGGTGAAATCAGGGTCCCCAGCCGTGCTGGCCTTTGAGAAGGAAAAGTCTTTGGGGCTCCCCAGTTTCATCACCTACACAGTCGTCATCTCGGATCCCGCAGCCGGCAGCCAGGGTCCTCTGTCCACCTCCCTGACCTTCTCCAGCCCCATGACTAACCAAGCCATCAGCATTCCGGTCACGGTGGCCTTTGTCATGGATCGCCGAGGGCCTGGTCCTCGTGAGTCATGGGACGGGACACGGCTGGGATGGATCTGGTGAGGCGGGCCGGGCTGGGCAGTCTTGGCTGTGGATGGTAATATGGGCAGGGGTGCAGGAGGGGGGTGCAGGTCAGGAACTAGAGGACTCAGAAATGCAGAATGTCCCACAAAGGGAATTTGGCCCATTTGGGTAGCAAGAGGGGTCCTGTTGAAATGTGACTAGACTATGGCCCCTCCTCTGCTCAACACTCCTCTTTGGCTCCCACCTCCCTCAGGAGGTAAAGCTCAAGTCTCTCCAGTGTTGAGCACCTTGCTCCAGCCACCCTGGCCTTCTTCCTATTTTGGGAACATGTGTAGCTCCCAGCTAAGCCCTTGACATTCACTGTTCCCTGTGGCCGGGACGCCTTTCTCCCACATAGCACCTGGCCCATGCCCCCACCTCTGTCAAATCAACTTTCCTCAAACATTCCCTTCTCAAATATCAGGAAATTCTGAACCTTACTCCCACCCAAATGCTTTGCTGCTTCCATAGCACTATTCCCAACTGTCAGCCTGTACAATAATTAACACAATTGATTTATAATTTCTTCGAGTCTTCCCTGACTAGAAGTTAAGTAGTGCACATGGGGCGGTACTTAGAACAGGACCTACCTAGAGCATACAGTAAGTGATCAGTAATGGATGACTCATTTATCACGCAGTCCTGTATCAGTACCTGTTGTGTGTCCACCTGAGGGTGGGGCAAATGCCTGAGAAGGCCCCCACCTCTTCGAATAGGGCAGGAGATTATGGGATTACAAACGCAGGAAGAAAGGAATGATTCTAGACATGTGGCTGAAGAAGTGGAGGGCACACAGAGGGGGTCATTGTATGTGTGCTGGCATGAGGGTGTGGTTCAAAGGGACTGCTTCCGCCATGTCTGGAAGGAGCCAGGGGGAGGGCCGTGCAGTCAGAAGGACCCTGGGGTGATGTGCAGGATGGGGGGCCGGGCCACAAGGAGCCTTGAACACCAGGCTGGGACTGGAGCTTTTTCTTGAGAGCAGAGAAGTGGCCTGATCAGGTCTGGTTGGGAACAGACTGAGGGGATAAGACCCATTTCGGGGGCACTCGAAGAGGCTACTACCTGCTTCCTGCCAAGTGGGGATGTGCCCTGACTCAGGACAGCCCACTTAGGGAGAGGGGGAGGGTCCAGGATGAGGCAGAGGGAGATGGAAGAGGAAGCCCCAGTCTGGGCTCCCCCAGTGTAGGGCCCCAGAGGAGGGGTGGCTGTGGGGCAGCTGAGGTGGGGGTCCCTTGGTACACAGGCCTCCATTCTGAGAGCAGCAGTATCCCTGTCGAGACCCTTTTTCATGACCGCAGCCTCAAGGCTTGACATCTGCCACGCTACCTGGCCTTTCCAGGCAACATGGCTGACTCCTGAGCCACCCATGGCCTCCGGGATCCCCCAGTCAGCTCTGCTCCTCCCTGGAATGGGAATGGAAACTGAACCCCCTCCAAGCAGGGCCTCCGGTGGCCCTGGGTCAGTTCAAGTTCCCCAAGGTGGAATAGGAAGGAGCACTGGGGCAACAGCCCCCCAGGAATGGCTGCTGCCCCAGGCCCCAGGCAGGCCACCTCACCCTCTGGCCAGGCACACAGACACAGGGGACTCCACGCGGTGGTTGGATCACTTACCTCTCTGTTGACTGCAGATGGAGCCAGCCTTTTCCAGCACTTCCTGGATTCCTACCAGGTCATGTTCTTCACCCTCTTTGCCCTGCTGGCTGGGACTGCCGTCATGATCATAGGTGAGGTGGGCTGCACTGTGTTCCCTGGGTTGCGCCCCAACCCAGACCCCAACACTAACCAGCCACGTTGTCTCGCAGCCTACCACACGGTCTGCACACCCCGGGAGCTCACTGCACCGCCAGCCCTCTCCCCGGCAGCCAGCCCTCGTCACAGCCCCCACTGTGAGTAGCCAGCCTGCGGATGCAGCCAGGCAGAGCTGGGGCTACAAGGGAGGGGAGTTGGGAGCAAGGCCCTGGACCCCAGCTCTCAGAAGCTCTGGCCCTTCGCAAAAGACGCAGCTGTCGTGTGAGGCCCAGAAGGCAGATCTGGGAGCTGGGCCTGGGCAAGGAGATCTGTCCCCAGGCAGAGCCGTGGAGGGTGGGGGGCTGGTCATGGGAGCTATCTCTGCAGGGCTGTGTGTTGGGGTTGCTACCGAGGGCTCTAAGCTGGGTTGAACTAACTGACTCAGAGATAAAGATTCTACACAGTCCTGATGATAGAATTCCCAGATGGAGGAAAATCCCAGGGGCCTTTCCTCTTAAAGTCCAGTTGTCTCTGGTGACCCCAAGGCCCTGGTGATCCTACACAGCTCCAGGGGATACTTCTCTCTGTGAGTGGCATCCCTTGAGCCCTGTGCAGTGTCTGACCTTCACAGCTGCACATGGCGGCCTTTATGTCTTTCCGTTTGAGGGTTCTTTCCCGTATATGAGGAATCCTTGAAGGCGCCTACTGACCCAGAAGGGGCATGGCCAGTCTTCAAACAGTCTGAAATTTTTGGAAGAGGGCGCAGTTTTGTTTATAGATACATTTTCCTGGGTAACCAGACCCCACATGCAACCCAGACCCCTGGAATCATAGCTTTCCACAAACATTATTCAACTGTCCTTAACAACAGGCACTCGCCTTTTCTAACCCCATCTTCCAACATCCCCACCTTCCCCCCGTGTGTTGGAGCCACAGTGCAGTAATCTCATTACCTACTGAACACTCCAGACCCTTCCACATACATTGGAGACTGTTCATGCAGCTTTCTCTGCCCAAGAGGCTGTTCCTGTCCAGGTGGACTCCCCCGCTCCCTGCGTGCCCCATGGACCCACAGATGTGTCCGTGTGGTTTTAAGACCCACTGCTTGTTCTCACTCCGCAGCTGCGGGAAGTCAGGGCTCGTGCACCAAGCCTCTCTGCATGTCCAGATGTCACCCCTTCCCTGGGTGACCTCAAACTGCGGGTCTGGGCTGCCTGGGGGCATGGTCAGGGATGGCCGAGCTCTCCCAGCTGCCCTGTGGCTCACTTCATCTTTTTCTACCCTAGATTTTGCTGCCTCATCGCCGACGCCTTTCAACACACTGCCTCCCATCCGCAGAGCCAGCCCTCCCTCAGGGCTGTGGAGCCCCGCATACCCCTCCCGCTAGACCACGGGCCAGGCCCTGATGCCCCCGTGCCCACGGTGGGCTCTGCCTGTGGCACTGCCAGCCCTGAGTGCTGGCCTGGGCCCACACCGCTGCCTGCTCTGCTCCTGTAGACCTGTAGCTGCGGCCGTGCCCACTAGCTCACTACTCGTGTGGGCCTTCGGTTGGCTCTTGTTTTTTGCTTTTTTCTTCAGAATCTTACAAAGGCTGAGACCCTGGCTCATTCCTTTGTGCCCTGTTGTCTGCAGCTTCTGGACAACATGCAGTCCATCTTCCTTCCCCATGGCCTCTCGAGCTACTCCCTTCCCCAGACTTTGAGCAGGTGGCAGCTCTGCTCACCAGTGGTCTGTAGGGGACGTGACCGAAATGGCCTCAGGGAAAGGACTTTTTCACTGTTTCTTATTTTTTGTGGGGTTGTTCCCCTCCTTGGAAACTTTACTTTTCCCCCTAGTCTGGCTGCCGCCAGAACGTGAGGGGAGCGAACACACACGGAAACCTCAGGTACGCACTGACGGGCCCGACCCCACGCCAGCTCCGCCTCGCCGGGAGCCGCCGCGCCACCTGAGCCACCAGCCGGGCTTCTCTTTGCCCCCTTGGGGCCACTGTGAATATAGATGGCGACGTTTGTGTTTGTCTCCTAACCACGCAGGTGTCTCCTAGACTCGGCCACGGTCTCCTTGGGATGTCCTTTGGGGCCCAGCTCCTCCTCCCTATCCTGGTTTCTCTGCCAACACAGCAACATCAGAATCTAGTTAGGAAAACATTCTGGAGCCAGAGACCCGGATCTTTTCTTCTGTTTGTTTGTTTTCTGAGGAACCTCTGTGTTCCATCCAGCACAAAGACCCAGTGTTACCTGTCTCTCCTTTTGTACCATGATCATGCTCCTCAGCAGCTCTGAGCCTCTGGGCTGCCCCAGGTGGGCACCAGTCTCCCCACGGCAGTCCCGCTCTGGCCACGGAGCCCGCCCTGGTTGGCGAGGAGGGTGGGCCTGCCCTTCAAGAAGGGGCCAGGAAGGAGAAGACGCCCAGGAAGATGCCTGCCTTCTCCCCAGCCCCCATCCAACATCCAAGGCCTCCGGCTCGCAGCCTGTCCGCCATGGGTGGGGAGCTGGGCCGCTCTCAGGAAGAAGTGGAGGCTCAGCCCAGAGCCTGGCCCGCGGGCTCACTGTGGGTGGGGCGTCGTCCACGTTGACTCTGAGCCGCAAGCGTGACTCCATTTCGAGCCCTTTGGGCCGAGACACGCAAACTATTTTTCTAAAAGCTGGAGATGGGAAGAATTGTGCCTTGCCTATCACTTGAGCTCAAACTGACAACTTGGATGTAAATAGGCGCGTTTCTACTTGGTTTATTTAATAAAGCTATATATAATTTCTTAAGAGGGATGTGATCACTGTCTGAATCACGTGTGTCCTGCCCGGTGGGGACCCAGGCTCTGGTGACAGGACTTCCTTCTGGTTCCAGGGATATTGGGAACAGGCCTGCTGTGCTGCCCCTCTCTGCCACACCTCCCTCCCTCGCTGGCCGCCCAGGGCCCCCATGGGTGCCTGAGGGTGCCCTGGCCTGACCACACGTCACTGGGGATCACGGCACACCCCCACCCCCACCTCCTCTCTTTGTCAGCAGCAGTTCGTTCCCCATGTCACTCTGGCCCTCACCCCCACTCTCCACACAGGCTGACCCTGGTGTCACTGGTCCTCTTGCTAATTCTGCTCCACCTGCGGGTGGTCCTCTGCCCGCCCCCCATGGCCCCCACATGCCCTGCTGTCTGCCTGCCATCGCGGAGCTCTCACATGGGCTCACCCCAAGGCCCCGAAGCAGGTGCGAGAGCAGGGCAGATGCCTAGACAGACTGGTGGCCGCCCAAGGTGGCCAGACTCACCGCTGGGTGGCCAGTGGCCAGAACACACACTAGGTTTCCCAGCCCTTTTGGCTGCCAGAAGCCAACATGTGACAGGGTTTTGGGGACAGAACGTGTGCAGCTCAGGAACTGGACTGACAGGAGGCCGTGCTCCCCACACCACATCCCAGCCCTGGCTGAGCTGGCCGGGGGTAGGGGTGGGAGGGCCACCAGAATGCCTCGGCCGTCTTCCATGGAGCCCCGGCCCCACCCAGGATGGCCTCCCTTGATGGGAACAAAGGACACTCCCAGCGGCTTCCAGTGTCTTCTGCCACAGCCAAACCACGTCCCAGCTGATCAGTGGCAGCACTCCCACCCGACCCTGGCAGCCCAGCTCTGTGCCCCCATATCTGGCCCCCACCAGAGCTCTCCGTGCTTCCCTCCCCTTTCCCCCACAATGGACACTTGCTCTTGCACGACTGAGTCCCCTCCACAGACCCTCCTCTCCCATACTCTTCGTGCAGCCAGTCTCCACGTTCCCATGAATCTGCCCTCCCCGTGACCCTCTTCTTGGCCCAGGGAGCCTCCCCCGGGATGAGGTCCCAGCCGCCCCACTAGCTTCCCTGTCCCCTCCTTGTCTGCTCACAGATCTGACCCCTCACACCCTCCTGCTTAAGCTCTGATACAGCCTGGCTCGCCCTTGGATGCAGCCCCTTGGTTCACACCAGCAAAACGCGATTTACCCAGCAGGCACTGCGCCTTCACCTCTGGTGGAAGCAGGCGACCAGCCCACCCTCCCCCCAGGCCCTGGGTGTGTGTGTGTGTGTGTGTGTGTGTGTGTGTGTGTGTGTGTGTGTGTGTGTGTGTGTGTGTGTGTGTGTGTGTGTGTGTGTGTGTGTGTGTGTGTGTGTCCTGCCTCCATCCTTCCACCCTCTTCCACCCTCTTCTCCCTTCCCCACTCTGGCCTTCCGTTTTCTCCTCTGCACAGTGGGCCAGCAGTGCCGTCAGTTACTGTAAACGTAAGCAGGATGCCAGGTGTGAGGTCTTCTCTATGGGCAGCAGGTTGGTGAGTAGGGAAGCCTTCCTTCCCCGGAAGGAATGGCCGATCTGACAGAGGGGACAACGGCGGGGGACGGAGAAGCCAATGTGCGGCGGATCCGGCCCTGAGGGCCCTGGGCGACGGGGGTGACTGGGCGCAGAAGTGCTGGGGAGACAAGTGACAACTTCAGCGCACGCGATCCCTTGTCATGGCGCGCCCGCACCAAAAAGTTAATGCGGAAGCCGAAAGTGCCATCACTGCCCTGGGCCTGGTTTCCCTGACTGGAAAACGGGGAGGACACTTTCATCGTGAGGCTCCTGGGAGCAGAAAATGGGCTGATAGGAGGTGCTACATCCACGTGTGATGTGCTGCTGTCACTGTTGGTGCCGAAAGCTGGCATGGGGCCCACGAAGAGTTCAGATGCAGGGAGAGCATTTGTCTACAGAACGGCGAGACGGAGAGGCAGCAGGTGAGTAAGAGGGCGGGCGACGCCCCAGCCCCAGCCCCCTGGGCCTCTGTCACTTTTCCCCGTGCTGCGTCACCATGGTCCGACCCTGTTATCCCTCCCCGGCTGAGACCTCTCTGAGGTCTGTGTCCCCAAGACCTGGCACACAAGAAGATCATTTGAGATGTGGACAAAAGTGCACCAAGCAGCACAGGGTGATAGGGAGAGAAAGGTCTCTCTTCTTCATGATTACATGAAGGCCAAAAGCTCAGGTATGGGCTAATGGGTCATTAACTCTCTCTAGCACTTGCTAATCTAGAAAGAACAGCCCTCAACTCATCACTTTGTAAAAAGGTAAAATATACATGAAGAGGTAGAAAAATTCAGAGGCACCACTGTCAGCACTATGTAGAATGTATCCTTCTGGAAATAGTCTATATGTATTCTAGTACTCAATCTGCATATCCCTTCATATTGTTACGCTGTTAGAAACATCCATGTCTATTGTTCCGGTGCCTGACTTTTGTCACTTCCTCTATCCTGAGGTCATTCTCATCAATCCATAGGGAACCTCCCAATGGCATCTAAGGCTACAGAGGGTCCTCAGAGCAGACTCTCCATCATTCCTTTGAGCATGTGAGTGAGTTTATCATGGGATTGACTTCTAATGCTGGAGCTTCAGCTAAAAGGGTTTGACAGTTCGATTCTCCAGTTGTCCTTCAAGGAACTCATGCCGACTGTCACCCCAGCAGTAACTAAGAGTTAGTGTTTATTTCCCTACAGTCCTCTCAAACTCGTGAAGACCATCTTTTAAATATCAAGAAGAGCTAAAAGGAGCTTTCAGCTGGGTTAGGAAAGAAGTCTGAGAGGGCTTCCGGAGGGAGGTGCCACTTGGATCGCATCTTGTAGGATGGGTTGGAGTTTGCCAGCCTGAGGAGTATGGGAAAGGAAAAGGAGCGTCTGTAAGAAGAAACAGCCTGTGCAAAAATGCAAAGACATGTCTAACATGAGGAACTACAGATAGTAGAACAGAGAGGAGGGAATGTGGGTGCCTACTCAGGTGGGCACTGGTGGCTGTTCTTTGACCCCTTTTCTCTGTACCCTCTATGATAAGAGTACGAAAGAAGGCTTCACTTCAAGGTGAGGTTTTGTGAAAAAATAAACCACTGAAAATGGTGCAGGTCAGGAGAAACAATGCATAGAGAGCCTGGAGTTCAAGTCAAACCCCCCTGCCTCTACCTTGCTGGATGGCCTTGGCAAGTGACTCTTGTCTTATGTTTCAACCTCGTCATTCGTACGGCGCACCCAAGAATCCACACTTGCTTGTCGGCAGGGCCCTGGGGAGGGGTGAGGGGAAGGTGGCCGGGGCCAGGGCTTAGCAGGGAGTTGCTGTCCCAGCGTGTGGGGACTTCAGCTCTCCCCTGGCTCTACTAGCCTTGCCTCCCACCTCGGGAGTCTTTTGCGCTCTGCCCATGGCCTTCCACAGTGAGACTTAACTCACCAAGCAGACACTGCGTGTTCCCTAGGTCCGCTGGCTCCTCACGCTTGCTGTGAGTGGGAAGACAAGGCGGGAGCCCATGCACAGTGCCCTCCCTGGGCAGGCAGATGCCTGCATTCCCACCAGCAGCATCTGACTGTTGAGTTTCTCTACATCCTTGCCAACACTTAATATTTTTGTAGCCGACCCACGGGGTGTGAAGGGATATCTCAGGGGCTTTGATTTGCATTTTCCTGATGGCTACTGAGGTTGAGTGCCTTGTCATATGCTGATTATATCTTCTTGAGGAGAAAGGCCTATTTCAGGGAGAAATGTCTCTACCAATCCTTTGCCCATTTTACATTGGGGTTACTGGCCTTTTTATTTATTGAGCTATAAAAGTTCTTTAGGTATAATAGATACAAGTCTCTTATCAAATATATGATCAGCAAAAACTCCTTGTCCCTGTTCTGTAGGTGGTCATTCCAGTTTCTTGACTGGTGTCCTTTGAAGCACAGATGTTTTTAATTTCCATGATGTCCAATGGATTATTTCCTTGGGTTGCTTACAGTTTTGGTGTCGTTGGTAAGTTGCTGTGGTGTTGATCTGCATTTATCTAATGAGTAATGATGTTGAGCATCTTTTTTTTAATGCTTGTTTATTTTTGAGAGAGAGACAGAGACAGAGGCAGAGCACAATTTGGGGAGAGGCAGAGAGGGAGACACAGAATCCAAAGCAGGCTTCAGGCTCTGAGCTGTCAGCACAGAGCCCGACGTGGAGCTTGAACCCACAGACCATGTGATCATGACCTGAGCTGAAGTCAGAGGTTTAAGCGACTGAGCCACTCAGGTGCCCCTTGAGCATCTTTTTATGGGCTTATTTGCCACTTGTTTGTCTTCTTTGGTAAAATGTCTGTTTAAATCTTATGACCCATTTTATATTGGGTTATTTGGCTTGTTATTATTACATTTTAAGAGTTTGTCATATATAAATCCTCGTTGAATACACATGTTGTAAAATATTTTCTCCCATGCTTAGTTTGCCTTTTCTCCTCCTTAACAGTGTCTATGGAGAAAGGAGTTTTGGGGGCGCCTGGGTGGCTCAGTCATTAAGCATCTGACTTCGGCTCAGGTCATGATCTCACGGTTCATGAATCTGAGTCCCACATAGGAAAATATTGAGCCCCACTTCAGGTAAGCCCTCACTCTCTCACTCTCTCTCTCAAAAATAAATAAGTTTTTAATTGCAATGAAGTCTAATATATTGATTTTCTTTTCTTCTAAAACTCATGCTTTTGGTGCCATAAACTTAAGGAGAAATCTTTGCCAAGATGAAGGCCATTAAGATTTTATCCTCCCCCCCCCCACCCCGCCCCAGAAGTTATATGTATTTAACTCTTACATTTAGGTCTACTTTCTATTCCAAGTTGATTTTCATAGATGTTCCATAAAGGCATGGGTCAGGGGTCAGTCTTTTGCTTGTGAACCTTCTATTTTCTGGTGACATTTGTTAAAAGACTATCCTTTCCCTCACTGAGTTGCCTTATTAGTATCTTTGTTGAAAAGCAATTGTCCATATATGTGTGGACATCTATTTCTAGACTTTCTTTTATTGATCTTTATGCCTGTCTTGATGCCACTACCACTCGTTTTGATGACTCCTGCTTTGCTGTAAGTCATCAGCAAATCAGGTAGCATGAGTCCCTGACTTTATTTCTCTTCTTGACAATTTGAGTGGAACAGTTCAGGTTGGGTGGGACTACTTTGCACAGTATATCCCAGGCCCCTACCCATTAAGACCAGAGTGTTCCCCAGTCATTGTGATGATCAAAATTTTCCCTCATCATAGTTCCAGTTGTCCTGATTATGGTCAGTACCATCCCTGCCTCCCAAAGAGAATCTCTTATTCAAGGGAACAATAATCAAATGAACGTTAGTAATGCTACGTGACAGAGGAAAACAGCAAGCCCTTCCAGGTTTTGAGGAAATTGTTTTTTAATCTAGAATTCTATACCCAGCTAAACTGTCAGTCAAGTGTGAGGGCAAAATAAATACAGTTAGAGCCCCCCGCCCCCCGCAAAGACTCAGAGACCTTCTGATAAGATGTCACTGGGAGAGTTGCTGGAGGATGTACCTGGCAAAATAAAAAATGATTCCAATAGAGAGAATACATAGGATCCAAGAAACCATGGACCCAATCCATAAGGGTAATGCCAAGAAATCTTCAGTGATAGCCATGTAGCAGGCCAAGAAAGCAGCCAGGTGAAATTATAAAAGTGAATCAGAGAACGCCCAGAGGAAGATTTTTAAAAAAAAATTTTTTTAACGTTTTATTTATTTCTGAGAGAGAGAGAGACAGCATGAGCAGGGGAGGGTCAGAGAGAAAGGGAGATACAGAATTTGAAACAAGCTCCAGGCTCTGAGCTAGCTATAAGCACAGAGTCTGACATGGGGCTCAAACCCACAGACTGTGAGATCATGACCTGAGCCCAAGTCGGATGCTTAACTGACTGAGCCACCCAGATGCCCCAGAGGAAGATTTTTAAGAAGAAACTTGACTATACTGCAACCAACAGTAATATTTAAAATGATAGATGATCTTACTGAGAAGCTGAATGTGGATCATAATAGTAAAAATGAATCAATAATCATAATAGGCTTCCTCTTTGTCTCCTCCTTCGAATTTTTGTTACTGGTGTTTTCTTTGGAATATATAGTTACATCTTTTTCTGTGCAATTCAATGTAAACTATTTGGCCTTGTATTTATATAATTACAATATTGGAAAAGCCAATTATTGTCTCTCTCAGATTTAGAATTGATCTATATACAAAGCATAGAGACCTTAACTAGAATTATGGAACAGCATGTAAACCCTACAAATCATAACAAGGTAAAAGTCATGGTGTATAGACAGGGTCAGTGTTCTTACATGGGAAGATCATAAGAGACACCTCAGCAGCTAAGCATCTTGCCCAGAAGAGAGGTCAATTTGCTCACAATGCTGGGGTCTAGTGGTGCAGATCCAAGCTAGGGAGACCCTAGCAGGCGACAAAGAGCTTGTCTTAAGGCAGGTCTTGCTGAACCATCTTCTGAGGTTGAGTCCATGTGAACTTGTACGTAAGCATTTCAGTCTCTCTACCATTTAAGGAATGTGGGGGTGGGGTACACTCTCTAGCTTGGAGAAGGGTGGAGGTGTCCATGGAGACTTCTCTGGTGGGAATCTTTGCTCTCAGCTCTCAACTTCTTGGACCCAAAGGTGAAACTTCTGCTGACACCTTATTATGACTATTAGGTTTATGCTGACTCTCAAACAAGCCGAGCACTTGCTACAGCTGCTGCGATGCCTTGTACCTCATCTGCACTGCCATGCATGATGCCCCCTAGCTCCACGTTCACTGTGGTCTGGTGGCATTGGCTGTGGTAGGAGTGTTTACACCACAGAGATTCATCAAATGCTATAGACAGTGCTGTCTTATTGACAGTGCTGATTGTTCCATGCTCATCCAGCAACCCACTGCTCTCCTCCAGGACTGGCCTTGTGATTCGGGGGGCTCAGTGCAAAATTAAAATGCTTGGCCCTTTGTCCAAAAATTAAGATCATCAAGACAGTGACAGCAGAGTGGGCACTGCATGACTGCCCAGAGCACATGCCCACCCCTCGTACTCATTCAGGGTCTGTCTTCACCAGGGTACTCTAGGAGAGCAGGGCCTTATCTGTCATGCACAGGGTCCCCAGAGCCTGGCTTGAGTCATTGCTCAGTGACATTTGCAAAATGAGCGACCAGGTGATACTCTTTGAGGAAGAGCCTTTGGGGAGGGGGCAGCCTTTGTTCTGGGTGTGAACCTGGGTGTGAACGGGGAGGGCTGGTGTACCTGGCCTCAGTGCTCATGGCTGACTCTCTTGTAACCACCAGTGCCATGGATGTGGCACTACCTGGAACACCCCAGAGTGCCAAGAATGGAGGTCAAGGAAAATGAGCAAGACCGAAGGCAGATGGCAAGTCAGCAGAGGCTCACTCCCTTCACGTCTCCCGTTGCCTAAGGCTCAGGAGCTCAGTGATTGGAGATGGAAGGAACAGAGAAATGCATTGCAAAACTTTCCATCATGCCTACCACCCATGGGCATCCTCTTTATGCTCATGGACATGTCTATTTGGTGCGGGGGGCATGGCGGTGGCAGGTCCAGAAAGAAGGGATACCGCTTAGACCTGGGGTATAGGTGCAGGTCTCCTGAGGCTCCCACAGTTGCAGGGTGGCCAGGCCTGGCAGTACCAGGGGGGAGGCAGAGATGGAGCCTCAGCCCCCCAGAGTCTCCAGTACCCACAGGGCTTGGTACTGCTGAGTGAAGAGGTGGCAGGTTTCAGAGAGCAGGGAGGCAGTGTGGAAATGGAGAGGAGAAGTCAGCCTCCACCTAAAATGGCTAGAAGCGGCCTCCAGGTTGGGGCTGGGAGGGGGGTCCACTGCTTCATCTCCTCACTGCCACCCTCACTGACATGTGCCAGGATTTAGAATGAATTTCCTTCCAAACACTGGCAGAGGTCCCATACCCAACTCTGGAATCAGGTACCCCCACCCCAGAAAGTCAGGAGAGGCCGGGGGCACCTCCCTTTTGGGGAGGCTCTTGGCATATTTCTAAAATGAGGAAATATTAAAATAGGGTTACTAAGATGTTAGTATATTGTAAATGTATAGATTGAAGTGATAAACACTTTGTACACACACACACACACACACACACACACAAGTAGAGAGTAATCTTATTGTGTTCTTCTGCAGATAATTATGGGATTTATAAAAATAATATTAATTTCTAGACCACAGCAAGTGCCAGGCTTTAAAAAAAAAGAATATTAAACTTCTAGAGGACTTTTACTGGCCTAGCTTTGAGAGCCAAGTTTAAAGTTGAGAGTTTTCATTCATCATGGTGTGTGTATAACCTTATCCTGATGTAATAGTTCTTTAATTTGAGGACCCCAATAAATGGCCCCACTTCAGCTCTCTCCCTCTCCATATGCCATGCCCAGGAGATACCCACAGATGGTTTAGGACCTTGGAGTCCCATGCAAGGCCCATTCTCTCCTGGAGGTACAGAGATATCAACAAACATGGGTTTGGAATATCAAGAGTCAGGAAAGCCAGTGCTATGCAACCCTTTACAAAGAAAAAAATACTATCATAATGTACATTTTTACAGTTTTAGGAATTTATGATATGTAGCTAAAGGTTCACCCAGAGGTAAATGTATAGCCTTAAAGGAATTTGCTGCAAAGCAGCAACGGAAATAACCTAACTCCTCAAGCCAAAAAGATTGAAAAATATGTGTAGTCCCAAGAAATTTGGAGTATGAAAATAATAACGAATACAAAAAGTAAAGAACTAGAAACAGTGCTGAGGAAACAGCAGGTCACAGGCAAAACAAATTGCCCAAGGTCTCAATGCCAGTGTCTGGGAGGGTGTTTTTATATTACTTGTGCTTCCCTTCCCATATGCTCATCTGTTTTGTTTCTTAAAGTCCTCATATGAGTGAAGTCATATGATATTTGTTTTTCTCTGATTAATTTCACTTAGCATAATACCCTCTAGCTCCACCCATGTAGTTGCAGTGGCATGATTTCATTGTTTTTGATTGCCAGTAATACTCCATTGTATCCATATATACCACATCTTCTTTATCCATTCATCCAAGGATGGACACTGGGCTCTTTCCATACTTTGGCTATTGTCCATACTGCTGCTGTAAACACTGGGGTGCATGTGCCCCTTTGAAACAGCATCCCTGTATCCCTTGGACAAATATCCAGTAGTGAAATTGCTGGGTAGTAGGGTAGTTTTATTTCTTGTTTTTTAAGGAACCTCCATACCGTTTTCCAGAGTGGCTGCACCAGTGGGCATTCCCACCAGCAGTGCAAAAGAGATCCTCTTTCTCTGCATCCTTGATAATATCTGTTGTTGCCTGAGTTGTTGATATGAGCCATTCTTATGAGTGTGAGGAGGTATCTCATTGGGGTTTTGATTTGTATTTCCCTGATGATGAATGATGTTGAGCATTTTTCATGTGTCGGTTGCCATCTGGGTGTCTTCTTTGGAGAAATGTCTATTCAAGTTTTTAGCCCATTTTTCACTGGATTATTTGTTTTTCTGTGTGCTGAGTTTGTTAAGTTCTTTATAGATTTTGGATACTAACTCTGTATCTAATATGTTGTTTGCAAATACCTTCTCCCATTCCATCGGTTGTCTTTTAGTTTTGCTGATGGTTTCCTTTGTGCTGAAGAAACTTTTTATTTTGATGAGGTCCCAGTAGTTCATCTTTGCTTTCGTTTCCCTAGCCTCCAGAGACATGTTGAGTTAGAAGGTGCTGCAGCCAAGATGGAAGAAGTTCTTCCCTGCTTTCTCCTCAAGGATTTTGAAGACTTCCTGTTTTACATTTAGGTCTTTCAACCACCTTGAGATTATCTTTGTGTAGGGTGTAAGAAAGTGGTCCACGTTCATTTTTCTGCATGTCATTGTCCAGTTTTCCCAGCACCACTTGCTGAAGAGAGTGTCTTTATGCCATTGAATACCCTTTCCTGCTTTGTCAAAGATTAATTGGCAATGTGTTTGTGGGTCAATTCCTGAGTTCTCTAGTCTGTTCTATTGATCCGAGTGTCTGTTCTTGTGTCAGTACCATACCATCTTGATGATTACAGCTTTGTAATACAGCTTGAAGTCTGGAACTGTGATGCCCTCCTGCTTTGTGTTCTTTGTCAAGATTGCTTTGGCTATTTGGGGAATTTTCTGATTCCATACACATTTTAGGATTGTTTCTTCTAGCTCTGTGAAGAATGATGGTGATTTTGATAGGAACTGCATTGAATATGTAGATTGCTTTGGGTAGTATTGACATGTTAACAACATTTGTTCTTCCTATCCAGGATCATGAAATATTTGCCCATTTTTTTGGTGTCTTCTCAGTTTCTTTCATTTGTTTTCTATAGTTTTCACTGTATAGATTTTTCACCTCTTTGCTTAGATTTCTTCTTAGGTATTTTATGGATTTGGGTGCAATTGTAAATGGAATCAATTCCTTGATTTTTCTTTCTGTTGCTTTATTGTTGGTGTTTGGGAATGTAACCGATTTCGGTGCATTGATTTTATATCCGGACACTTTGCTGAATTCATGGATCAGTGCTAGCAGGTTTTTGGTGGAATCTTTTGGATTTTCTATAGAAAGTATCATGTCATCTGTAAAGAGTGAAAATTTGACCTCCTCCTGGCCGATTTCGATGCTTTTTATTTCTTTGTGTTGTCTGATTGCTGAGGCTAAGATTTCTAATACTATTTTGAAGAACAATGATGAGAGTGGACATTCCTGTCTTGTTCCTGACCTTAGTGGAAAGCACTCAGTTTTTCTGCATTGAGGATGAATGATATTGGCATTGGGTTTTTCATATTATGGCTTTAATGATCTTGAGGTATGATTCTTCCATCCCTCCTTATCATGAAAAGATGCTGTATTTTGTCAAATATTTTCTCTGCATCTATTGAGAGGATCGTTTGGTTCTTGTCCTTTCTTTTATTGATGTGATGAATCACATTGTTTTGAAGATATTGAACCAGCCCTGAATCCTAGGTATAAATCCCACTTACTCATGGTGAATACTTTTCTTAATGTGTTGTTGGATCCGGTAGGCTAGTATCTTGTTGAAAATTTTGCATCCTGTTCACCTGGGAAATTGGTCTGTAGTTCTCCTTTTTAGTGAGGGTGTTTGTCTCATTTTGGAATCAAGGTAATACTGGCTTCATAGAAAGAGTTTGGAAGAGTTCCTTCCATTTCTATTTTCTGGAACAGCTTCAAGAGAATAGGTGTTAATGCTTCCTTTAATGTTTGGTAGAACTCCCCTGGAAAGCCATCTGACCCTGGATTCTTGTTTTTTGGGAGATTGTTGATTACTCATTGTATTTCTTAATGGATTACGGGTCTGTTCAAATTTTCTATTTCATCCAGTTTCAGTTTTGGAAGTTTATGTCCTAGGTGTGTTTTGGTCTGACTATTGAAAGGAGTTTGACTGATTAGAGAAAAGAGGGAAAAAGATAAAATTAAAAAATTAAAAACACAGACACAGACACAGACACAGACACACACACACACACACACACACACACACACTCAAATAAATGATGCTAGATCCTAGGTGTGTTTTGGTCTGATAATTGAAAGGAGTTTGATTAGGGAAAAAGGGAAACAATTTTAAAATTAAAAAAATTTAAAAACACACAGAGACACACACAAAATCAAATAAATGATGCTAGATCATAGGTGTGTTTTGTTCTGGTTATTGAAAGGTGCTTGACTGATTAGCTGGTTTCACAGCTCAGGTGATTATCCTGAACCATCCAGGCCAAATAAGTGCTGGCTATGCACCTGTGCTGGATTGTCACACAGCTCACATCGCCTGCAAGTTTGCTGAGCTGAAGGAGAAGATTGACCGTCGTTCTGGAAAGAAGCTGGAAGATGGTCCCAAGTTCTTGAAATCTGGTGATGCTGCCATTGTTGATATGGTTCCTGGCAAGCCCATGTGTGTTGAAAGCTTCTCTGACTATCCTCCTCTGGGCTGCTTTGCTGTTCGTGACATGAGACAGATGGTTGCTGTGGGTGTCATCAAAGCAGTGGACAAGAAGGCAGCTGGAGCTGGCAAGGTCACCAAGCCTGCCCAGAAAGCTCAGAAGGCTAAATGAATATTATCCCCAATACCTGCCACCCCAGACTTAATCAGTGGTGAGAGAACGGTCTCAGAACTGTTTGTGTCAATTGGCCATTTAAGTTTAATAGTAAAAGACTGGTTAATGATAATGCGTCATAAAACCTTCAGAAGGAAATGAGATTGTTTTGTGGACCATTTGTTTTTGTGTGTGGAAGTTTTAAGTTATTAGTTTTTAAAATCAGTACTTTTAATGGAAACAACCTGACCAAAAATCTGTCACAGAATTTTGAGACCCACTAAAAGAAAAGTTTAATGAGAAAAATAAATAAATAAATGTCTGGTAGAATTCCCCAGGGAAGCCATCTGGTCCAGGGCTCTTATTTGTTGGGAGATATTTGATAACTGATTCAATTTCTTCACTGGTTATGGGTCTGTTCAGATTTCTATCTCTTCCTGTGTGAATTTTGGTAGTGTGTGTTTAGGAATTTGTCCGTTTTTTCCAAGTTGTCCAATTTGTTGGCACATAATTTTTCATAGTATTCCCTGATAATTGCTTGTATTTCTGAGGGGTTGGTTGTAATAAGTTGATTTTCATTCATGATTTTGTCTATTTGAGTGCTCTCTCTTTTCTTTTTGAGAATCCTGGCTAGAGATTTGTCAATTTTGTTTATTTTTTCAAAAAACCAACTCTTGGTTTCATTGATCAGTTCAACTGTTCCTTTGGTTTCTGTATTATTTATTTCTGCTCTGATTTTTATGATTTCTCTTCTCCTACTGGGTTTGGGGTGCTCTTGTTGCTCTACCATTAGTTCCTGTAGGTGAGCTGTTAGAATTTGCACTTGTGCTTTTTCTAATTTCTTGAACTAGGCCTTGAGTGCAATGTACTTTCCTCTTAGGACTGCCTTTTCCGCATCCCATAGAGTTTGGATTGTTGTATTTTCATTTTCATTTGTTTCCATATATTTTTAAATTTCTTCTCTAATTGCCTGATTGGCCCATTCATTCTTTAGTAGGGTGTTCTTTAATGTCCATGTTTTTGAAGGTTTTCCAGACTCCTTCCTGTGATTGATTTTAAGTTTCATAGCATTGTGATCTGAAAGTGTGCATGGTATAACCTCAGTTGTTTTATATTTATTGAGGGCTGCTCTATGTTCCAGTATGTGATCTATCTTGGAGAATGTGCCATGTGTACTTGAGAAGAAAGTAAATTCCCTGGCCTCAGGATGTAGAGTTCTAAATATATCTGTCAGATCCATCTTCCAATGTGTCTTTAAAGTCCATTATTTCTTTAGTGATTTTTTGTCTGGTTGACCTATTCATTGCTGTAAGCAGAGTATTAAAGTCCCCTGCTATTAGCACATTCTTATCTATAAGCTTGTTTCTGTTTGTGATTAATTGTTTTAGATATTTAGGTGCTCCCATATTTGGTGCGTAGACATTTATGATTGTTAGTCCTTCCTGATGGATGGACCCTGTAATTATTATGTAGTGCCCTTCTTCATCTCTTGTTACTGTCTTTAATTTAAAGTCCAGTTTGTCTGATATAAGTATAGCTACGCCGGCTTTCTTTTGATTTCCCATAGCATGATATATATTTCTCCATCCCCTTACTTTCAATCTGAAGGTATCTTCCAGTCTAAAATGAGTTTCTTGTAGACAGCATATAGATGGATTTTGTTTTTTTATCCATTCTGCTACCCTATGTCTTTTGACTGGAGCATTCAGCCCATTTACATTCAGTGTTATTATTGAAATATATGGGTTTAGAGTCATCGTGTCCTTTGTGGGATTGATGCTTGTGGTGGTGTCTCTAGTATCTTGCATTCCTTTCAACATTTCCCTCAGAGAGTCCCCCTCAGGATTTCTTGTAGGTTTGTTTTAGTGGCAACAAATTCTTTCAATTTTTGTTGATTTGGAAAGACTTTTATCTCTCCTTCTATCCTGAATGACAGGCTTGCTGGATAGAGAATTCATGGCTGTATATTTTTTCTGTTCATCACACTGAAGATTTCCGGCCATTCCTTTCTGGCCTGGCAAGTTTCAGTAGATAGATATGTAACCACTCTGATAGGTTTCCTTTTTTATGTTAGGGTCCTTTTCTCCCTAGCTGCTTTCAAAATTCTCTCTTTGTCCTTATATTTTGCCAGTTTCACTATGATATGTCGTGCAGAAGATCAATTCAATTTACATCTGAGGGGAGTTCTCTGTGCCTCTTAAATGTCAACATCTACTTCCTTCCCCAGGTTGGGGAAGTTCTCTGCTATAATTTGTTTCAGGACTCCTTCAGCACCTTTCGGTCTCTTCCTCTTCTGGGATTCCTATGATATGGATATTGTTCCGTTTGATTGTATCGCTGAGATCTCGAACTCTTCTTTCATGTACGTGGGTCAGTTTATCTCTCTTTTTCTCAGTTTCTTCTTTTTCTATAATAATGTCTTCTAAATCACCTATTCTCCTTTTGTCTCCTCAATCCGTGCATTGGACGCCTCCATTTTATTATCCATCTCATTTATAGAATTTTTAAATTCATCACAACTATTTGTGACTTCCATCGTGTTTGTAGCATGGTTTCTCTGATGTCTTCCATGCTTTTTTCAAGCCCGGTGATTAATTTTATGACTTTTGTTCTGATTTCTTGTTCAGTTATGTTGCTTATATCTGTTTCGAGCAGTTCATTAGCTGTCATTTCTTCCTGGAATTTCCTTGGAGGAGAGTTCTTCCGTTTCTTCATTTTGGCTAGCTTTCTATCTCTTGTTAATTTTAAAGGCTTGTTGTACACTCGGCCCCTGAGAGTTATGCTGTATTAAAGAGGGCAATTTGACTGTTCAGGGCCTATCCGTTCAGGAAGTGTTCTTTGAATGGTGTCTCTTGGTTTCTCTTATTGAGAGTTTGGTTATTTTGTCTCCCTACTATTAGCGGTATTTGGGACTCTCCACCATGTATACTTTGGCTTGTTTCTTGAGGTAGCCCTGGAAAAGAAAGCAGACATCCACACAGGGAACAAAGGTACACAAATGCACAGACAAAAACCAATAAACACGCAAACTGAAAGGGAAAAAGGAAAAGAAAAAAAAAAGGAGGGGACAAAATATAAAACAATACAAAAAAGAAAAAAGAAGAAGGAGGGAATATAAATAATAAAAATTCAAATTAATAAAAAATTGAAGAAAGAAGAAAAGAGAAGAAAAAAGAAAAAACCCAGAAGACAAAGGATAGTCTACATGCATAAAACCAGAATTCCCAGCTACAAATAAAGAGCCAGGTGTACGCAGTGTTGATGGAAGAGCATATACAAAGAGAAAAATAACAGGGCGGGGAGTAAGCGAAATTGGAAATGAAATGACTAGGCAGAGAGTGTAAGAGACACTCAGAGAAACTATATAGTCTGATTACTCCAGAGAGAGAGAAAAAGGTAGCAGTGGAGGTATAGCATGTACGTCTAGAGAACTGATTAATTGTGACTGTTTAAGCCAACCAGTGACCAGAGTGAGAAAAGGGAGATTGTATCTGAATCGAAAGGATTATCTAGGATTAATCATGGCAGTGCATTCATGTTGCTCTTGCCCCAGGCTCAGGTATAAAAACAACAACAAAACAGCTCTCAGGCGGGGGGATGGGCGTGGTTTGCTGTAGGCAGGTCTCCCCTCCACTGTGTCCCGCTGGCTGCTCCCTGAGGCCCCACCTTGGTGGTTGTGGGGAGAAGAATGGCGTCGCCCCAGTCCTTTCTCAACCAAGTGTTGCAAATCACTCCTTTGGGTCTGATCTCCCTGTGCTGAGGACATAGCCAAAGTGGGCTAAGTTCTATGCCCCACTCCCCACCTCGTTTCCAGGTCCCAGTCTGCATGCTTCGTTTACACCACCTGAAACAGTCCCGCAGGTTGCTGCTTCCTTGCTGCCTGGGGTTGAGTCGGGGTGCGGGGGAAGTGTCACAGCCTCAGATCCGCCAGGGTCAAGCAGTGATACAACCTGGGATTCGAGGCCTCTGCGCCCCGTGTGCATGCAGGGAACATAGCAGCTTCAGCCCCGCAGCGTCTGTGCTGCTGCTTTGCTGCCACCACAGCGCCGCCGCTGGGGATGGTGCTGAGATCGCTGTGGAGCAGTTTTTCCTGGCACTTTCTGGGACTGGGGGCACCTAGTTCAAAGTCAGCACCCCAGCCAGCACTAAAAAACACTCTCTTTCCAAGCCAAGGTTTTTCTCTTCTCCAGGGATGGTTCTATGAGCAATATCAGCTTCTCTTTCCTTTCCCCTCGACTTGCCATACCAAACCACGGCTCACCGCAGCTATCACTCACCACAACTGCACACAAGCCGGGTCCCCCCCACCCCCGTATCTCCAGGTCCAGCCACTTTTATCTTCCCCAGTTCACACTCACGCACTTATGAGGTTTCCTTCCCAAAGTCTTTCTCTTCCCAAACTCCTGTGGCTCAGTGTCCTATGACTTCAGGCCTTCTCTGTTTGAGAGATGGGTGCAGGCGAAAGGCACACAGCTCCCTACTTCTCCACCATCTTGCCGGCTCTCTCCTCCAGGGTGGTTCTATTTTCAATTTTTGAGGAATCTCCATACAGTTTTCCAGAGTGGCTGCACCAGTATGCATTCCCACCAGCAATGCAAAAGAGATCCTCTTTCTCTGCTTCCTTGATAATATCTGTTGTTGTCCGACTTGTTAATGTGAGCCATCCTGACGAGTGTGAGGTGGTTTCTCATTGTGGTTTTGATTTGTGTTTACTAATGATGAATGATGTTGAGCGTTTTTTCATGTGTCGGTTGGCCATCTGGGTGTCTTCTTTGGAGAAATGTGTATTCAAATTTTTAACCCATTTTTCACTGGATTATTTGTTTTTTGGGGTGTTGAGTTTGTTAAGTTCTTTATAGATTTTGGAGACTGACCCTGTATCTAATATATTGTTTGCAAATACCTTCTCCCATTCCATTGGTTGCCTTTTAGTTTTGCTGATAATTTCCCTCACTCTGCAGAAGCTTTTTATTTTGATGAGGTCCCAATAGTTTATCCTTGCTTTTGTTTCCCTTGCTTCCAGAGATATGTTGAGTTAGAAGGTGCTGCAGCCAAGATCAAAGAAGTTCTTCCCTGCTTTCTCTTCAAGGATTTTGAAGGCTTCCTGTCTTACGTTTAGGTCTTTCATCCATTTTGAGATTATCTTTGTGTAGGGTGTAATAAAGTGGTCCAGGTTCATTTTTTCTGCATGTCATTGTCCAGTTTTCCCAGCACCACTTGCTGAAGAGAGTGTCTTTATGCCATTGAATACCCTTTTCTGCTTTGTCAAAGATTAGTTGGCCATGTGTTTGTGGCTCCATTCCTGGGTTCTCTAGCCTGTTCTATTGATCCGAGTGTCTGATCTTGTGTCAGTATCATACCATCTTGATGATTACAGCTTTGTAATACAGCTTGAAGACTGGGATTGTGAAGCCTCCTGCTTTGGTGTTCTTTTTCAAGATTGCTTTGGCTATTCGGGGTCTGTTCTGGTTCTGTACACATTTTAGGACTGTTTCTTCTAGCTCTGTGAAGAATGATGGTGATTTTGATAGGAATTGCATTGAATATGTAGATTGCTTTGGGTAGTATTGACATGTTAACAATATTTGTTCTTCCTATCCAGGATCATGAAATATTTGCCCATTTTTTTGGTGTCTTCTCAGTTTCTTTCATTTGTTTTCTATAGTTTTCACTGTATAGATTTTTCACCTCTTTGCTTAGATTTCTTCTTAGGTATTTTATGGATTTGGGTGCAATTGTAAATGGAATCAATTCCTTGATTTTTCTTTCTGTTGCTTTATTGTTGGTGTTTGGGAATGCAACCGATTTCGGTGCATTGATTTTATATTCTGACACTTTGCTGAATTCATGGATCAGTGCTAGCAGGTTTTTGGTGGAATCTTTTGGATTTTCCATAGAAAGTATCATGTCATCTGTAAAGAGTGAAAATTTGACCTCCTCCTGGCCAATTTGGATGCCTTTTATTTCTTTGTGTTGCCTGATTGCTAAGGCTAAGATTTCCAATACTATATTGAAAACAATGGTGAGAGCGGACATTCCTGTCTTGTTCCTGACCTTAAGAGAAGGTGCTCAGTTTTTGTGCATTGAGGATGGATGGTATTAGCGTTGGGTCTTTCATATTATGGCTTTAATGATCTTGAGGTATGATTATTCTATCCCTTCTTCCTTAAGGGTTTTTATCATGAAAAGATGCTATATTTTGTCAAATATTTTCTCTACATCGATTGAGAGGATCATGTGGTTCTTGTCTTTTCTTTTATTGATGTGATGAATCACGTTGATTGTTTTGGAGATATTAAACAAGCCCTTCATCCCAGGTATAAATCCCACTTCATCATGAATAATTTTCTTAATGTATTGTTGGATCTGCTTGGCTCGTATCTTGTTGAAAATTTTACATTCATGTTCATCTGGGAAATTAGTTTGTAGTTCTCCTTTTTACTGGGGGTGTTCATCTGGCTTTGAAATCAAGCTAATGCTGGTTTCATAGAAAGAGTTTGGAAGAGTTCCTTCCATTTCTATTTTCTGGAACAGCTTCAAGAGAATAGGTGTTAATGCTTCCTTTAATGTTTGGTAGAACTCCCCTGGAAAGCCATCTGACCCTGGATTCTTGTTTTTTTTTGGGAGATTGTTGATTAACCATTGGATTTCTTTATTGGTTATGGGTCTGTTCAAATTTTCTATTTCATCCAGTTTCAGTTTTGGAAGTTTATGTCCTAGGTGTGTTTTGGTCTGACTATTGAAAGGAGTTTGATTGATTAGAGAAAAAAGGGGAAAAAATAATATTAAAAAATTAAAAACACAGACACACAATCAAATAAATGATGCTAGATCCTAGTTGTGGTTTGGTCTGATAATTGAAAGGTGTTTGATGGATTAGAGAAAAAGGGAAAAAAATTAAAATTTAAAAATTTAAAAACACACAGAGAGACACACAAAATCAAATAAATGATGCTAGATCATAGGTGTGTTTTGGTCTGGTTATTGAAAGGCGCTTGATTGATTAGAGAAAAAAGGGGAAAAAAGGAAAACTTTTTAAAATTTGAGAAAATGAATATGATGAAATAGAATAACTTGAAATGACAGAAGTAAAATAGAATTTTAAAAATTTACAAAAACGTAAAAATTTGGTAGAAATATAAATAAAAATGTTTTAATAAAAATTGAAAATGAAACTTTTTTCTTTCTGTATTCAAGTAAATGAAAAGAAAGGAAAAAGAAAAAAACGAAAAGGAGAAAAAAGAAAATTGTACAGATGGACCAGCAAACAGACTGAATATGACTGATATTACATTGTTTCCCCAAGGAGGGAAACTCTAAAGCACTTTTAGAGTCCCTAACCTAAGCAGGTCTGAGATATACTTACGTTCCTGAAGAGCCGGGTTGGCCCAGTTGCGCAGTTTAGTGTAATGTCTCCATTCTCCACTAGATGGCGCAGCTTAACATTCCGGGGTGCATTGTTGTGGCGCCTGTAGGTGTGTTTGCGCATGCGCGGGAGAGGAGACAATGGCATGTCCGGGCTCTGCAGTCCGTAGTGTCGGAAGTCTGTGCTCTCCCGGAATCTTCAAGCCCTCACCCGTCCTTTGTTTCTGGCTCCCATCCACTCCCGCTTTTACAGTGTCGGTGACCGAGTCCTCAGGTTGCTGGGCGGCCCGTCCCTCCTCAGTTTTACCTCAGATGTGGCTGTTTCCCGACCAGTCCCTTCTGAGGGCCTGCGGCTTGGACCCGCTCAGACCCGCTCAGACCGGCCGGTGCCGGTCGCCCCCAGGACCGTTCACGGGACCGCACTGCTGCCGACGCCCAGAGACTGCGGCGGGTGCCAGCCCACCCCAGAGAAAGTGCACGCGGGCGTGTGGCAGCGGGAAACCCGAGGACCCCGGACCCACTGTGCTCCTGGGGAGTCGCCCTTCCCGCCAGCGCAGCGCCAGGTGAGGAGCTGCGAGACTCACTCTGGGCGCCCATTTCTAGAGTCGTAATGGACTTAAACTCTCTCCTTTCTCCCTTCTCCCTTTGTAGTTCAGTCCCTGCAGCTCCCCTTTCTCTCCAGCTGCTTTTGGAGCTGGTTCCTCTCCCCCCACACTTCCGTCTCCGTCCGCTCTCAGCTTACAGACGCCACTCCCCGCCCTCCGCCTGGGGCTTCTGTCCCCCCAGGTCACCTCTCGGCGCTGCGCCCCTGCCGAGTTCTGTGGTTCAGGTTGTGCACATTGTAGTGTTAATCCTCAAGTCACTTTTCTAGGTGTGCAGGCTGGTTTCGTGTTGGTCTGGCTGTATTTCGGGGACGAGGGACGGAAAAAAGACTTCCATGCTGTTCCAGCATCTTGGCGCCTCCTCTGTCATTTACTTTCGGCTGCAGGATACCCTGCTGTGGTTTTTGTATTTTCCCACCGATGGGCACTGAGATGTTTCCCTCTCAGGGCCGTTTTGAATGACTAAGGACATTCTCGTGTCCCCGTCTGGTGCCCTTGAATGTACGTTTACATTGAGCATGGTTCTGGGAGTGGATTGGTCGTAAGATAGATTTTTCAACTTCAGTCCACCCCTCACCCCTGGGGTGATGAGAGCCCCTGTCCTCGCCTGGAATGAGCAGACATCTGATTTTCTCCGTCTAGTGGGTCCCAGGCGGCATCTCATGATGTCTCCAGGTAAGTGACTCCGATGGCTGGGGAGGCGGGACACGTCCTCCTGCATTTGCTGACCATTTGTTCTCCCCCTGGGATTATGGACCTTCCCGGCTCCCCATCAGGAAGCCCAGACCTCCGCCTCAAGGTCTCTCCTCCTGGCACCCACGTGGGTGACTTACTTTCCTGCGTGGAATGTGGGATTTCTCTGTGCTCACCACCTCCTGAAAGTCATCGTTTAGGGCTCAGCCCGACCCTCAGATGCCTCCCTACTGCACTCCCTGCTTTACTCCATAGCACGTCCTGGCGTCTGGAAGGACCATGTGTGTATCTGTCTGCCTGTTGACTCTGGTGCCCAGGATGCAAGGTCCCCAAGAGCAGAGAGCAGATGGGCTGTCTGGCGCCAGCATCTGGCATGCAGTAGGTACTCGCTGTTTGTTGACAGGAAGAAGTGAATGAATGCCTGCATGCATGAGTTAGAGAGACCAGGGATCGTAGAGATCTCTGGCATCCCATGTCTGCTGCCAGGGCCTCGTGACCCAGGTAGAGTGTGTGCAACAGTACCGACATTTCACTGCGGCCAGGGGACACCCGCCATCACATGGTGGCAGTTTCCTCCCCCCAGCCCTTGTAGGACACAGGCTACCACTGGTCATGTGGAAAGGGACTAGTGTCCATCTCCTCTGGCGTCAGCTGGCCGGCTCTGCCCAGGAGCGGCTGTGTCGGGTGAGCCCCCACATCCTCCAGGTGCGAGGCCCTATGGCCAGCCACATGGCCAGTTGTGTGACCGGCAGTGTGGTTAGCCATGCACACCGGCCACAGGGCCGGCAGGGGACCCGCAGGGCCAGCGCCGCCTGGTTTGGGGTCTTTCTCTGCTCAAAGATGGTCAACAAGATGCCTCTGTCACCTGACCCAGGGGCTGTAGGAACAGACTCAGCATAGAGACCCAGTAGCTTCCCCGGGGGAGGCGGGAGTATGTGGGGGTGAGGGCCCACAGGGGTGCATTCTGCAGCCTTAACTGTCTGGCTTGGTCCTGGCATTTCAGGGTTCATGTCCTCAGCCCCTGGGTTAATGGGCGGAAGGGCCCCACTTCCGGTGTCATTCCTGGCCCTGCCCTGCAAAGTTCCTGGCATGTCTCGTCTCTGCCATTACCGATTCTCAAGGGACACTTATGTTTTTCCCTGTGATCGGCACCAAGATAGAGACAGCAAAGCCAGCTTCTCGCTGCTGGCATGCTTTGCACCCCTGCAGATGTAGCACTTGGGGTCTCAGCTGAGTAGGCCCTCCCGTTCTAGCACCCTCCGGGGGGGGGGGTATAGTTTCAATCTTGTTGCTTTAATAGCCTTATTGAGATACGATTCACAGTCTATGGCCATACCACCCTGAACGCGCCCGATCTCGTCTGATCTCGGAAGCTAAGCAGGGTTGGGCCTGGTTAGTACTTGGATGGGAGATACGATTCACAAAGCATAAAATGCATCCACTCAAAGTGTACAATTTAGGGTCTCCCGGGTGGCTCAGTTGGTTGAGCGTCCGACTCTTGACCTCTGCTCAGGTCATGATCTCACAGTTTGTGGGATTGAGCCCCACATCAGGCTCTGTGCTGACAGCATGGAGCCTGTTTGGTATTCTCTCTCCCTCTCTCTCTGCCACTGCTCTGCTCACGTGCATGCTGTCTCGCAAAATAAATACACTTTTAAAAAAATGTGAAAGGGCTCCTGGTGTTTCAGTCAGTTAAGTGTCTGACTTGGCTCAGGTTATGATCTCACAGTTGGTGAGTTCGAGTCCCGTGTCGGGCCCTGTGCTGATAGCTCAGAGCCTGGAGCCTGCTTCAGATTCTGTGCGTGTGTCTCTCTCTGGTCCTCTGCCTCTCACACTCTGTCTCTCAAAAATAAGTAAACATTTAAAAAGTTATTAAAAAGTGTACAGTTTCGTGGTTTCCCATGTATTTGCAGAGTTCTGCAGCCATACACCCCCGCTACCTAATTCCAGAATGTTTTCATCACCCGCAGAAGAAACTCCACCCCATTAGCATTCACTCTCCACTCTGCCTTTCCCCAGACCTTAGCAATCGCTAGTCTATGTTTTGTGGCTATAGATTTGCCTGTTCTGAATGTGCAACTTAAAAAAGTTTCTTGGGGCGCCTGGGTGGCTTAGTCGGTTGAGCGTCCGACTTTCACTTGGGTCACGATCTCGCAGTTCATGGGTTCGAGCCCCTTGTCGGGCTCTGTGCTGACTGCCAGCTCAGAGCCTGGAGCCAATTTCAGAGTCTGTGTCTCCCTCTCTCTCTGACCCTCCTCTGCTCACGCTGTCTCTTTCTCTCTCCTAGAAATAAATTAAAATATTAAAAAAAAAAGTTTCTTAACTTTTATTCATTTTTGAGAGATGGAGAGAGAATATGAGCAGGGAAGGGGTATAGAGAGAGTGAGAGAGACAGAATCTGAAGCAGGCTCCAGGCCTGAGCTGTCAGCACAGAGTCCCATGTGGGGCTTGAACCCAGTAACCGCCAGATCATGACCTGAGCCACAGTTGGAAGCTTAACTGACTGAACCCCCCGGGCACCCGGCTGTGTGTGCCATTTAAATGGAATCCTGCAATATGTGGTCCCTTGTGTCTGGCTCTGTTCACTAAGTACAGTGCTTTCAAGGTTCATCCACACTGTAGCATGTCAGTGTTTCTTTCTTTTTTATAGCTGAATAATATTCCATTGTATGGATGACCATAGTTTTTGTTTTATCTATTCATCAGTTGATTTGGTTTTGCTTCTGCTATTTCCTTAATTTTGAGGTAACTCAACTGTACAGTTAAAAATAAATGTATATTCTTTCACTGTTTCAGGCAGGAAGCTTGCTCTGGGATTTCAGGTCTGTCTTCTTTGCTTCAGCTTGGTTCTTCCCTCACTTCCTGGTGCATCAGGACATCAGAGGGCCTCATGCGCCTCTGCCAGGACGTGAAGCCTCCACTGCGGGCCCCATCCTGGGGCCTGGGGTGCTTATTTGGGGCTTTGCTTCAGGAATGAGAACCTGAAAGCCGTCTTTAGCTTATGTGTTTCCTAGAGCTTTGCAGCCTGGTCAGGGAGCCCCTTAAAGGTTTTCAGCTTGCTTAAAGGTTGCTCTCACAAAATGGCATTGAGTGGAGGGGCCCCGCGGGCTCAGGCTGGGGCTGGAGGTGCAAGAAAGAGGTGGGCTCTCACAGGGATTTGGAGCTTCTGAAGGGAAAGGGCTGTATTGCAGTCTCTTGCTGCATTGGAAGTTCCCTAAACCAAGAGGTTCGAACCCTAATATTCACTGCACCCCCAGTGTCTGGGTTGGCTCTGCTGAGCATCTCCATCGGGCCTGGTTCAGCTGCGGCTGCATCCTGTGAAGTCTCTCCTGGGGCTGGAGGACCCGCCTCCACGCTGGCTCACCCCACTTGGTTATTGGCAGGAGGTCTCCATCCTCCCCACGCTGGCCTCTCCAGAGGCTGCCTGAGGGCCCTCACATGGCATCCTGCTTTCCCAGGGTGAGCAAGGTGGGACAGCAATGTCTGTCCTGACTGGGAACCACCTACCGTCACTCCTGCTACATTCTATTCATTGGAAACAAGTCACTAACTCCACCTATGCCCCCCAACCCCCGTCTCAAAGTGGAGGAGGGGATTCAGAACTGCCTTTTGAGCAAGGGAGTACTACATGTTTCATGGGCATGTTTTAAAATCACCCCAGGGGCTCAGACCACGTATTGGTCAGTGTCCATATTTGGCAGCCAGAAGAAGGGACTTGCCCAAGATCACATGGAGAGTGTGGGCAGAGGTGGACCGGAGCCTAGCATTCAAAACCCATTGCCCATAGCATGCAATAATGATTCTGATAATAGCGATTGGGACATCTGCTGTATTCCAGACAGCTGGCACATATTAACTCATTTAAGTTCTGTAATAGCCCAGAGAGAAGGTGCATTTTTTAAAATGTTTTATTTATTTCTAGGAGAGAGAGAGAGACAGCATGAGCAGGGGAGGGTCAGAGAGAGAGAGAGAGGGAGTCACAGACTCTGAAACAGGCTCCAGGCTCTGAACTGGCTGTCAGCACAGAGCCTAATGCGGGGCTCAAACCCACGAACCGCGAGATCATGACCTAAGCGAAAGTCGGACGCTTAACCGACTAAGCCTCCCAGGCGCCCCGAGAAGGTGCATTTTAGAGATGAGGAAACAGAGGCACAGAGAGGTTAAGTACCTTTCCCAAAGTCACACAGCTGGTAGAGGATTCTGGCCAGCTCCTGGGGCCTCACAGGTGGCTGGGGGAACGTGTCGCATGCAGGCAGACTGGGACCACCCGGGGGTCCGTGTAGTGAGGGGGGAGGTCGGGGAATGCCTCACAGAGAAGGGGAAATTTGAGGAAAGACTTGACAGATGTGAGGCAACTGTGTGGTCCCTGGGAAGAGCGTTCTAGGAGGAAGGGCGGCAAGAGGAAGGGCAGGAAGGGCCTTGGTGAGAGAATATGGGGAGGCCAGCCAGCTGGAGCGGGTGGGTGGCCAGCTGGGACAGTAGTGGCAGGAAATGAGGGCGGCCCCATCATTAAGGCCCGGGAGGTCCTGGCTTTGCCTCAGGCGTGGCCATGGCAGGAGTGGGGATGAGGGATGTAGTCCGATGTGGTGTGAGCAGGGTCCATCTGGCAGCGTGTGGGGAACAGACTGCGGGGAGGGCAGCGCAGGGGCCACAACCATGGGTTGGGGGGCTGGCTGTGGTTTGGTCGGGTGGTGAAGGAGCACATTCTGGGCAGTTCAGAGGCCGTAGGCCCCGGTACTGGCGGTGGATGAGATGAGGGGGCAGAGACGAGGAGGGACACACTGACCCAGGTGTTTGGCCTGAGCACCTGGAAAGGAGGACGGGCCCCGGCCGAGGTGGGAAAGCCGACAGAGAGGCTGTGGTGGACCCAGCTCGGTGAGGGTCTGCCGGTCTCTGTGGGAGGAAAGCGTGGGGCTGAGCACGTATGGTTGGTGTTTAGGTAAACTCTCTTTGGAGGTTGAAACCTTGTTGAAACAGGAGGAGACAGATCCTTCCTGGAGTTGGGCAGGGGCGAGTGTCAGGCACTGACAGCATGCTGACAGCTGAGACATCTGAGACTGTCCTCGGAGACCGCGATGATGCCTCACGGGCTGGCTTAAAGGATGACCCGCATGGCCACCCATTCCAGGACCCTTCCCTCCTCTGCCAGCAGGAGCCCCCTCCTGGGCAGCTGGGCCAGGCTGCACTGGGTCAGGTCCCCAGGGCCTGACACACAGGGACAGGGGTGGGAGCCCGTGTGGCACCGGGGCCAGGAGGAGGGGCTACTGGGGGGGCCCAAGGCACCCTGGGGCCTGCCTGTGTCCACGGGCAGGGTCTCCAGGGGCCAGCGAGTGTTAGCCGCTCCTCTGTGCCATTGGGAGGGGACACGGAGCCAAGGTGTCTGTCCCTCTTCCTCACACACAACAACGTGGGTAAAGTGCACAGAAATTCCTGACAAGTGCCCAGTCAGAGAGTGTATTGGATTTTGTTTCAAGGTGACTGATGGATCTAGAACTGAAATGGAAGTTGAACCCTAAAGTCCCGGGAAGGTTCCCAAATTTTGTGAACACTAGATAATTCTTTCCAGACTCTTCTTGGGGTGAAAAAATCAAAATGCCAGCCATTGGGTTAAATCTGGCCTTTCAAGAACATCATTGGAGAGGAGGTTTTTTTGTTTTTTGTTTTCTTTCCCTGTCTTGCTGAAAATGCCTGCGAAGCTTTCTTCAAGGGTGGTCTCTGCCTGCCTTGTGGCCTGAAGGTCACAGGGAGTCTTTGGGGTCAGAAAGAACCTGAGAGAGGGGCATTTGTCACTCCCAGCTCTCAGATGGGCAGACCGAGGCCTGGCATGCTGGGGAATGCCCCAGAGACACAGAGCACACTGTCCTTTCTGTCCACTGGCCCCAGAGCAGAGCACCCGCACACGGACCCAGTACGCAGGGTGTCCCAGGCAGGGCACGGCGCCTCGGTGCAACGGGGTCAGTGGGAGTCCCGCCCCACAGAGTTACCGTGTGAAGACAGAATGCTGCGATAGGGACACATTGCTAGGAACATGCCAGGCCCCTCGCCTGCTCTCAGGGAGGACCCATCATCCTGATCCTTGTTATTTTCATCCCCATGGGGTCTGCCTTGCACACCACTACCAGATGGCTCACGTGCTCCCTCTGGAACCCCGTTTTTATCCTGTCACTCCTCTGTTCAAGATCCTGCTGTGGTTCCCTGTGGCCCAGATGTCCTTTTTCAGCGCTCTGAGTCCCACACACACCATAGCTGTTCTTACCCCTCTCCTTCAGTCAGCAACCACTTAGGGAAGACAGGCCGCCCGGGCGAGGCCTTGCTTTAGTCCCCCCCCACCCCCCGGCCATGGTCGCAGTCTCTCCCCCACTCTCGCCCTCCCCCACCCACCTTGGCTGGCTGGAGGCTGAGACCTTTGCTGTCCCTGGAGGACCTGGCCAACGAAGGAGGGAAGAAGAAAGTGTCACATCCTCCCCACCCCCCCCCAAAATGTAACTTGAATAGCAAGGTTGTGTCCTACCTGCGGATGGCCTGTGCGTGAGCAAATGCAGACAGTGTCCCGGCCTACAGACACCTGGGGGGAGGGGGCTGCCTACCCCCCTGGGCTCTGGAGTGGTGAAGACATGTGTTGGGCTCTCTCCGGGGGCTGGTTGCCCTCGGGTCCTTCTCAGAAACCCCTCTGATTGCCTCCCTGACCCTCCCGCCCGGGATGCTTCACCCACCGTTGCCCCGTCCAGGAGCTTCCCCCCAGACTGAGCTGTGAGCAAGTGGCTCTTTGCTGAACTCCGTTGGCATCCGTCCCAGGACCCGGCGCCGAGCTGGGCTTTGCACAGGTCTCCCGTGAAACGATGAGCAGATGCTAGCGGAAGCCCGTGCGATGCGGGATGATTTTCCCTACGAACCACAGCTGGTGCTCCATCAATGGGCACTAGCCAGGAAGGAGGAGTTTTCTGCACTTTGAACAGGGAGGAACAGTCCGATCGTAGCATCCTGGCACGTCCTGGTGGCCGAGACCCCTCATCTACTTTCTGTGCCCTCTCCACCACCCTGACTCATGTGTCCCTTCCAGGGACAGGGAGCTCTGTGTTTCAGGCACAGCCATTCCATCTTGAGATATCTGTAGTGTTTCGTTTTGATGACGGGAACTGCAATTTCTGTTGCCCCTGATGGGGACATAGCCTCCCTTGGGGGCCCTGACTCTACCTGTGCCCCTGGGCCTTCCCCGGGCACTCCTCTCACTGGCGGGGAGAGGGGGAGCAGGGCAGGGGAGGGTGGTCTCCACTGGGCACAGTCTGGTCTCCGCCTTCCCCCCAGCACAACCCCCTGAGACCTGGCCAGTCTCATGGTTCAGGCAGGTGAGATAGTTTGGGCCATATTGGTGGCTGAGAAAATGCTTTAGGGAAACAGAGCTTCCAGAATCTCACTGACAAGGACCCTTCCCTGATGCTTCACTTGAAGACTACCCAGCAGTGGGTTCCCAGGGGAGAAGCTCTGGATGCTGGCAAGGCCTGATACGAGAGGATTAAATGAGCACAGTTGAAAATACAAGGCTTACTCAAGGTGTGATTGAGCCTGTTTGGATCTGTAATTCTTACTCTAAAGATGACCCTTTCTGAAAAGTCATCTTGTCCAAAAGAGTTTCTAATTCTCAGCAGGGAGACAACAGAAGCCTTTAAAGCATGCAGGTGGATTAGACTGGACTTTCCTAAGGTTCTAAGGTTCTGGCTCCCTCCTGCCGGACGCAGGCTGCATTGACTGTTCTCCGCCAAAGGTACCTTTTACAGTTGACCACTTGCAGAAGGTAACCTCTGGACTCCTTCCTGCTGGAGCAGTGAGCCAGCCACCCCGGGGAACCATGCGTCTGCCACGCCTGGTGGTGATGGGATGAGGAAGGCCCTTCTCTGATGGTGGTGTCCTGATAGCATGGGAAGGATGATTGTAAGAGAGCCTCCCAATATGCACTTGCACACATTGGCATATTTGCACAGACCATGTCCCTGAATCCACTCTCCTTGGTTAGGCCAGGGAAGTGCTGTAGACAGGGATAGAAGGGAGAGAGTGGTGGCACAGGGGACACTGGACGTGCTCTTACATACCTCTAGACAATTCAGTTTGCTCCCGTGAGCGTGTGTTACTTTTGCAATTAAAACAGAGAAACCCCAGAGAGCGGAGACGTTAAATGGAGTCAAGGTACCACGTGCCTCCTGGGATGTCACATGCTTAAATGAGTCAGTGCGTATATAAGGATTGGAATGATGCCTGGTGTGTGGGACTCGCTGAGTGAATGTTGTATAATAATAGTAATAATAAAATAAAATAAAAAAACAACAATTATTATTACTAGAAAGATTGCTTTTCAAGTGGTTTTGCAACATCATGAACATCAGTCATGTAACTTCAGGAGAATTGGGGTCCCCTTTCGTAGTGGGGGCATAGGGTGCTAAGGTTCCCATTCTCGAGAGGAAGGCGAGAAGCCCCAAGGTGGCCCTGGGCAGGGTACCAGCCCCCTGGGAAGCCCCCACACTCTGGTCTAGCACTGTCAGCTCTGGGGGCTCCTGAGTGCCAGGGCGAGGAGGGCAGATGTGTCTCTTCAGTCTGGGATGCCCTTGGCAGTCTGAGAAGGTTTGAGGAGCACGGAGGGGATATCCTTGTGGAAACCGAGTCAGGGCCAAGCAGTGGAGCCTGCACGTGTGACATCAGCCCTCATCCAGCCCGGACAGGTTAGATGGCACCGAGAGAGGTCCCTGAGATGGCCAAGGAATAGGGGGTGCTCTTGTGAGCCACTGAGCAGGTGGCTGGGAGGCTTCTCCCTTTTTGAAGGCTGGGACTCCCACCCCCTCCCCCAACACTGGCGCAGGGAGAAGCAGTAGGATTTGGTTTTAATTTTAAAATGAAGAAGACCTTAAAAGAGTTCTGTAAGTATTTCACATAATGGGTCTCAGTAGATGTCATTTGCATAACCGGTGTCTTAATCAACAGTAATGGGGAGGAAACCACAAATAAGGATGGGCAGGGCCTGTTGTGGAAGCTGAGGCTTTGAGTAGCTATTTCAAGTCTGTGATAAGGCCCTGTGAGTTTGGGGGAGAAGGGAGTAGGGAAACAGCGTGAGGTGTGGCTGGGGATTGGTGCTGATCCACGCCTTATGGGCCTTGAGTGTAGAACTTGTGTATTTGTGGGTCGGTGGCCCTCTTTAAGAAAAAGAACCCGGAAGTATGTGTCAGATCTAAGAAGGGGCCACACAAGTGAGTACCCTGTGGCTTCAGCCTCTGTGGCTCCAGAGGAAACCAGCCTCTGGAGGTGCTTCATACCAGGGGGTTGTAGCAGGAAGACCTTTGTACCCAGAGCTTCTGTGCCTCTATAGCCTGTGTGACCTTGACCTGGCTGCCTGTCCTCCATGGATCTCTGCATTTGAAGGTCCTGTTCATGCATAAGAATGAGAGGGCAGCAACACTGAGGATTTCCTCCTTGGGGAGAGAAAAACAGCAGAAGGATATTTAAATGCTGTTTTCATTCCTGTACCCATGAAGCTACTCTGTAGCTGACTGATGGCCTCTTATTTTTATTCTTGTCTCATAGCTAATTGTCTGTCTACAGAGTTGTCAATAATGTGATAAAGCCTCCTATTTGACTAGAGCAGGCCTTCCTCTCTGTGGACTGCAGGTCCTTCCCTTCCCCACCTTCCCCCCCTCCTCCCACCATGCTCTGCACTCTCCTCGCCTGAACTGTGAGAGTGATTTGTGCATGCACACTCTTGCGGTTCCTCTTTCTGGGGTCCTCTTCCCTCCATAGTTTATGCTGAACACACTGACATACACAAACATCAGTGCTCAAGTTAGTGTGTTGCTTTGCTTGCTTCGGTCCTAGCTCCATTGCAGTCCATTCCCGTGCAAATAAAATGAGCATCAGGTCTGGGTGGACCTAGGGGCCCACATTATTGTCATCAGGAGTTACTGTCACTCTTTGCTTTCCATGTTGGCTTCCCTGTCTAGTCAATTTATTGCAGGGAGTAGCTCCAATAGCTCTCCAGGGGAAGAGAGCGTCTCATTCACAAAAGCTCAGTTGCAAGTCCTGACATAGGTTTGCTGGGCCAGGTCACATGTCCAGCCTTGATCCGGTGACTGAAAGAAAGGGCATGAAATCCACTGATTGGCCAGATCTAGGTTATGTGCTCACCTTTTGATTCTGTAGAGAGTTAACATCCCCAAATTATATAAACTAGGAAAAGCTGACGGGGCAAAGTCTTCAGAGGAAAAAAGATTACTATTGGCATAAGGTGAGGAAACAGAGGGCAGGCAGAAAAAATAGTCATAGATGTCTACTGTCCTGTCCAGGACAGTGGAGCATCCTGGGATCTGAAGGAATAAGTTCACCCCACAACTGGTAGAAAACACTACTCAAAACGCCTAAGAGCCACACATAACCCCAGGTGTCATGGAGCCTGGAATTAAGAACCGCATGGAGACAAGAAGAGTTGGAAACAAGCATAGGCTTTCCTGCTGGGGCTGCTGGCTTCTGGCGCTCGGGGATGTGCAATGGCACCAGTGCCCAGAGGCTGTATCAGTAGGGAACCTGGATGCTGATAGGAAACAGCATGCAGGAGGCCATGAGGATGAGAATTCTGGAGGGATTCTCCTCAGACTTTGTTAGAAATAAGGCATCTTTTTTCTTTTTCTTTCTTGTTTTTTTTTTTTTTTGAGAGAAAGAGGGGTGAGTGTGATTGTGAGAGGGGCAGAGGGAGAGAGGGAGAGAGAAAAATCTTAAAGCAGGCTCCATGCTGAGCATAGAGCCTGATGTAGGGTTTGATCTCACAATTGTGAGAGCATGACCTGAGCCAAAATCTAGAGTTGTATGCTAACTGACGGAGCCACCCAGGTGTCTCAGAAACATAGCATCTTGAGCCTCACTCCAGACCTCCTCCATAAGAATTTGAATTTGAATCAGATCCCTAGTGGACTCATCTGCACTGCTAAAGACACACATCTTGTCCCTTCGCCCTCACATGCAGGGCTAGTAGGACCTGTGTTAGGTCTTCAATTCAGACTTTCCAGAATACCGTGTAGTCATGTGTAGGAAGGAGCATTAAAAACAGCTGTTTGGTGGAGCCACTGTTTCTACTTCTGAGACTGTGGCTTAGCAAAATCACAGAGGCAGGGACAAAGAATATTATGCACAGGGATGTCAATCACAGTCTTGTGTATACTCAGAAACTACTATCTCTATGCAAATAGGAAAGGGCAAAGTCAAGTATGACACATTGAACATTGACTGTTATGTTACCATTTGAAATGTTGCCTTAAAAAAGATTTTCAGGGAAGGGGCAGGGAATATAATGTTATACCAGATAGACACAGTGCTTGGCCTCAAGGAGCTGACATTCTCTTGGGGAAGACAGACACTAAGCAAGTGGACAAATGAGACAATTTCAGAGTGTGACAAGTACAACTGAGGAAGAATGGGATAATGTGGTAGAAAATCCTGGGTGGGTTGGGGAGGACTGTTTAAGTGGGGGCACATAGGGAAAGCTTGTCCTGGGAGCTGTCATTTAGAGTGCAGTCCAAAAGATGAGAGGGATCCACTGAAACAAACAGGTAGGAAAAGATCATCCAGGCAGAAGGAACAGGGATTCCCGGAGTGCTGGAGTTGGGGAGCGTGGCTGTTTGCAAGATGTCATGGGCGATGTGTGACTGGAGCAGAGTGAGCCAGGAGAAAACTGGGTGCAGAGGAAGCTAGAGGAAGGGCAGTCGCAGACTCCTCTGACCTTATAGGCTGTGGACAGAGCATGTCTTTTCTCCTTAGAGTAAAGTGTGATAACAGTGGATGCAGAAGGGAAGTGATATCAGTAAGGTGGCTGAATAGGAGGTCCCAGCGCGTCTCACCTCACAGAAACACCAGCTTGGCAATCCCCTACAGACAAAATACCTTTGTGAGAGCTTTGGAGTTCAGTTGAAGGTGTCAGCACTCCAGTGGACCACAAAACCCAACAGCAGTGCATTGAAAAGGGTAAAAGGAGCAGTTGCACTCGGCTTGCATCATCTCTACCCCAGACCTACAAAACTCAGAGCCAAGAGAGACACCCCCCCCTCACCCTCCAGTCCACTACTTCTCCCTCAGAAGAAGGAACAAGAGAAGGTCCAGCTTCCTGACGTTTGGGGGCAGTGCCCAAAAGCCCTGCTTAGCTTGGCACATCAGAGCACTGAGGAAGTTGGTATGGCCTTGATCAACAGAGACCAGCTAGAAACAAAGCAAAGGGCAGAGGAGGCTTAGAGTAACTGGCGTTTATGTTCCCCAAACACAGCCCCGCACAGATGGGGCTCCACACCTTCCCACATGTGGCATGCATCTCCACATCCAGGGGGGATATCGGCCACAGACTTGAGAGAAGGTGCACCACTCTGAAACTTCCCTCTCAGGAAGGAGAGACAGACGTGGGACTTTTACCCATTGTCCTGGCATATTGGTGCACTACCCTAGGGAAAGGGGGTGGTTAACTCCTGGCACTCAACATGGCTGCAAGAGAGAGGGCATAAAATCCTAAGGCATACCTTACAGAAGGGAAGGGAGGAAGTATTACCTGCATGCAGTGCCCTGGCATATTGGGGCAGTGCCCTAGGGAAAAGGAACAGGTACCTCTCAGCATCTGGTATGGCTCCATAGGATTTAGAGAAGACACACAGTCCTAAAACTACCCTCCCAGGAGGGGATGGGAGTGGAGTGGCCCATAGAAAAGGTTTGAGAGATCTCCAGAATCTTCAGGCAGGCTGTCTGATGAAGGTCTTTTCCTCCCAAATCCAGTCCATAAATACTGGAAGAGGTGACTACTTCTTTATCTGTGCAGACACCAACACAGGCTTGAAGATTATGAAGAATCAGCAAAAGATGACATCACCAAAGGAACAAAACAAGACTCCATTAACTGACCCCAAAGAAATGGAGATCTATGAATTGCCTTACAAAGAATCATAAATTGTCATTTTAAGAATCTTACCGAACTATGAGAGAACACGGATAGAGAATGAAAGTAGAAAAATAATCTATGATCAAAATGAC